>JAOWBL010006283.1:34246-44856 GCA_028564865.1 Zenarchopterus dispar
GTGGAGGGAGACACAGGAAGACACAGGAAGACACAGGAAGACACAGGAAGACACAGGAAGACACAGGAAGACACAGGTCTCGGATGTCCTTGGCTAACAACTGTGTAGTTACAACAGTTGGGATAACTCCTCTTGCAACATCTGTTACCACGTTGGCAGCAAGACACAACTCATGCTCTCCTAGTACTTTACTTTGCATGAAAGGTTTTTGTCATTCATTCACACTCACTCACTCACTCACTCACTCGTTAGTACTCACATGCTGGTGGTTTGTCGGTGTCAGTAAGTGATGTGAATCCGCCGCCAGGTAACCGGACACCGAGTGTTAACAGTCGACAATCAGAGAGTGTTTATAGGTGTGCCTTTGCTTCTTTTGCTTGCTAATCACCCCAAACACACTCTGTTGGCTGGAGGAGGAAGAGGGAGATAGGTGGGCTTATGAATACAAACATTCACAAGCGTGCACACACACACGCACACGCGCGCACACACACGTACAAGCAAACACGAGGAGTCACTCCGGGACGACCGAGAGGGCACTCAGAGCCTAGACACTCACTCGGTTCACTCTCTTTCTCTCTCAGTCCCTCATGTGAAGGAAATGAGCTCCTGTAGGACTCTGAAGCTAGTTGCTATGGTTGCTATCAGTCTAGCGTGGCTAACTGAGCTAGCAGCTGGCAGCGTCCGTCTCCTTCTGGCGGATATAGCGCTTCCACTGCGCCTGCCGTAGACATAATCTCTCTCCTCCTCTCCCTCAAAGCTTTCACCCCGCCACCCCTCCCTCTCTTTCACATGACGCAATCGGACACGCCCACATCGACTCTCAGCCAATCACAGCGGAGCGCATGGCGGCACGCGGTGAGCAGCAATATTTTAAATAAACACGAACCGCTGATACCTTTATTTTTTAAATCCCGACAACAGTCAGTTATAGTTTAATACATTTAGACATGCGACTGAATATTTTAAGATTCAAAACGAGGGAGAAAAGTATTAGAAAAGAAACATACTATTAAAAGATTAAAAAGATAAAGTTAACAGAAATTCCAATTTGTGACATGTTTTGGTCAAAATACAACAAGGATATTGTGGAAAGACATTCACTTTCTTTTTTTTCTTCTTCACAACAGAAGTTTTGATGGAAGGTTGGAAAATAATCTTCTTATATATTAACCCTTTACAGGTCAGTCAATAAAATACTTAAAATTTTAACATTTCAACTCTAGAGGGCTATTGGAGAATATTAAAGGACTTCTATCAATATTATAACTTTTTTTCTAATAATCATAGTATGTAGGTCTACTTAAGTGTTGGTAATAAAGTGATCAATAACTGTACATAGATAAAATAAATATATAGATTAGACAGGAAAGCCATTCAGATGATGACAATGAAAGGTGATGCAAAAACGTATATAGACATGGTTGTGTAAGATGCAATTTATTACAAAAAGTATACAGTATATACTTTATACACAGATGTAGTTGTACAGTGAAGTGTTAAAAAAATAAAAGGGATTTCCTGGATTTATTATGGCGCCACAGCTGAAATCTGACTGTTGAATGAGTTTTCCAGCCTTATGAATAAAGCCATTCATCCACTTAACATCTCTCAAAACTTATTAATAGTGCAATAAAGATTTACAGTGCAGAACTGTACAAATAGGGTATAAACAGAACATCTTTCAGAAATGGCAAATTGTTTCATCATGGTTGGTATACTGCATCATATTATGAGAAGATTCAGTGATGAATCCACACCTTATTGCCATTTATTACTGCTTTTCCCACTGGCTGACCTAATTTCAGATGAACTTGGGTAAAATGGAAAACTCGGATGTTTTTGTGAGTACTTTGGTGCACATGTCATGGATGACTTGGAGAACCGTGAAGACACCGTCAGTGATGAACAAGGTTTCAGTGCAAAAGCCAGACTTCAGGCAAGATCTTGCTTATTTCAGCAAGACAAATAACACTCTGCTCATATTGCAATAGCACACGTATTCCACAGTGGGGTTTGGGTGTTAAACTGCCTGAGATCTGTCACCCACTCAATATCTCCCTATGACCTTTATTACAAATATAAAGTTTAAAGGATGTACTCATCACTGATGTCTAACACATTGTTTTCAAATTTTTTGACAAGTTTGTACAAAATGCCTTCTTGCTCTTATCCTACATTTGTTTTGTTTACATTATTATCTGTATATAGCAAGTTAAAATAAATTAATTGATTCATTTTTTTTTATAAAAAGGAGAGTGAGAAAAACACAATGTTCTGGAAAAGATTTTATATGATATAAAAGAGAAGAGAATTTCTCAGTTGAAAAGGATAAGATTTGATTACAGGCACTTGAACCGGTCCTTTGTAAATGTGGACAATAGACTATTATACTTTTATCTCACGAATCATGTGATCAGGCAGGCAAAACTGGACTGCACTGCCTCTTCAGTCTTAAGAAGTTAAATCTTTTCATTTTGTTTCAGTCTAAGTCAAGCTGAGTTTATAAAAAAAAAGAAACTAATGATAATTTTGTCAAACATTTCCTAATTAGAAGATGGCAGGCTCTTGACACAAGTAAATGCGCAACTGATTGTTTCTCAACCCTTGTTTGTTCTCTTATCAGTTTCAGATAACAAAGTCTGTGTCAGGAACTTTCATCATCAAAGGACACATCCAACTTCATCACATTTGTGGCACGGGCAAAACTGCGCATGCCGATCAATAATCTATTCCAATAGGACAAAATGTCAACGGATTTCAGATCAGTTAGTCATTGACTGAGCTATCCCAAATGGAGTAAACTGGACTTCCTCTCACCTTTATTACCATGACTTTCTTTTTTTTTTGTGCTTCCACTCGTCTTCCAGCAGCATCCCAAAGTTTACGATGCTCGTAGTTACCCACACGTCTCCCTTAGAGGCAAAGATTGTGCTTTTGAGTGAATGGGTCACCCACATCACCGTCACCGGTGAACCCAAGACACACTCAAAGAATTTTTATGGGTCCCGTTCCTGGCTAACACATTCGGTGTTTGTTTCGGTGTCGAGCAGCGTACCTGAGAGCGTGAAAAAAAAAAATGTCAAAAAGCAGTTCAAAGGGCTCCACGAGTCATCCTCCAGCCACATGGACCGCTGCAGCACCTGTGGCACCGTTTCCCAATGCTAAAAGAGAAAATGCAAGATTGCTGTGATGAAATCAACCCACTGACATCACAGTATGATGTTTGACCAGGAATGTAAATAAGACAACAGCTCAACTGTTATCTACATTTTGCTTTCAGCAAGTGGAGCTAAATGTTGTTTTAGGAAGCAGCTGTACTATGAGGTGTTTTTTTTTTCTTTTCTATGAGAGTTTGATGTTCCCAAATATTGTTTATGTCAAAAGTCACATGTGAACCATGTTCGATGTGATAAAACCTTAAGAAATCGTCCTTTGCTAATATCATATATATGTATTAAATCTTGCAGTGAGACAGTGTTGTTTTTTAGTCATCAGTGTGTCAAAAGAGGACACTATTTTCATGATGTGGAGGTTATAATAAAAGACTGTCGCCTTAGAAACGGCTCACGTTGTTTGACTTTATTCACTTCAGCTAGATCGTGTTCGTTTTCTAACCTCAACTCTTCCTGCTTTGTTTCTTAAGCATCATGATGAAATATATTTAGAGGAGTTGACTGAATGTGAAAACAACTGTTGATTTTAACTGTCATAGAAGTGCTGTTTTTGTTTTAACAGATTTGAAATTAGATTTTGTTAACACATTACCATCACATGAAGCGTTTGAGGTTTTTTGGGGGGGGGGTTTTGACCAGTAGTTCTCAGTTTTTGTTTCTGGTGTTGCTCTTTTTCTCGCTCTATTTCTTTTTTATACACTTTTCGTTGTTCAGTCTTGGACAAAGCGCTCTGAGAGTCCGGTCCCTTTCAAGTTTTCCAACAAATGCCTCCTTAATAAAATAGAGAATCTGTTGTCGAATCCGAGGCCCCAACCCTCAGAGGCCGCAACCCCCAAACCATGACACTTCCACTTCTGTGCTCCACACATGGTTTGAGGTTCCTCTTTTTATTTTTTTTATTTTTAGTCCATGCATAGACTTAGTGTCTGTGTCTGCATCTTCAATTGCAAACCTCTATTTTTTTTTTTTTTATTTGTCTATCTTTTGAACACTGGCTGTCTTCACTTGCATTTCAAATATGTGCAGCTGTGATCACAGACATATCCCAGCAAAGTCACATTGAACAGATGCTTAAAAGACAACTACTGTGTGGAAGTGGTCCAAACCAGGTTTTGTCTTGGTTGAAAAGCGAAAGGTGAAAAGTTGTCCTTTTTCAGACATAGAAATGATGTCTAAATCAAGACGTCCATTGACACAGATCAATTCTGAATGCCTTTTTTAGGGCTAAATAAGAGCTATGATGGGAGGAACCATAAATCATCCAAAAAGAGACGTCCATGGACGTCTGGTGTCGGGATGCACTTTAACAGCAGCAGTTGCAGGACTTTACTGTACACCAGGTGTGAACTCAATGTTCTGAGACTTTTGCAGTTGCTTAATATTTACACCCCTGGATGATTGTCTTTACAGTGTAATTTATTCGTAATCATTCAGAGAAACCTTGTCCCACGCTCGTAGACTAGCAGCTCTTTAAATACGATTCCAGTTCCCAATCCAGTTTCAAAAAGAGCAGAATAATGACTGGAGTCTATAAATTAGAAAAATATTTCATTAGTCTGCGGACTGAATGTTTGCTTGATCAAATATGACGTTCTTTGTTTTTTTCACTGGAATATTTAAGATGTTGTTGTTGTTGTTTTTATATATATATATATTTCAGAGTGTGAGACTGTAATTGCCGAGGCTTGCTGGGAAAGCATTCCTATGCATGTCACAACAGTGTCCTGACCGAACAAGCTGCCTTTTTGTAATGTGAACACCCTGTTCTGAAAAAAAGAAAAAAGAAAAAGAAAATCCGCCCTTGTGAGAAAGTGGGGACGGGTTACCGAGGCCAAACTTTAATCAGGTGAATAACTACTGCTCGGTAACCTCTGTGTTAGACCCCCGTCCCTCTCCCTACTGGTCTGCTCTCGCTCTGCCTCTTTACTCCAACTCTCTCTCCTGTTCTTTAAAAGATTAAAAATATATATCAAACAATCCCAATTCCTGCCGTTTCTCCTTTTCTCCGAGTTCGAGAAGATTACGAGAACGGTGATTCACTTTAAGTGTGTAAAAAGGAGAACTTTGTCTGAGTAGGACACATAAAAAAAAGAGGAGATTCATCTACTAGAGACAAACTCACACTCTGTCACAGAGGTGGGAGGCGTGTTGGGAAGAATCTGGAAAAAAAAAACAAAAAGCAGACATCAGACAGAAAAGGAGGGCAGTCAAACTGTGCCAGAAAAGCTGGACTTTTGTCTGGGGGAGGGAGTGTTTCAGAGGAGTAACCGCCATTGTTCACTCTTATCAGGGCCACAAACACACTGATTAAATCACAAAGGTTCACATTTGTTTGACCTGAAAATCTATTCATTCATGAATGGTTTCTCTTTTGAAGACACTTAGAAGAACAAAATGCAACAAAAAGGAAAAAGCATCTAAAAAAAAATTATGGAGTTATCACTCTTACTGACAGTGAGCAAACATTTACGGCCTCTTTAAACATCCAAATAAACATATACAACTGACCCGATAGGTTCAGGAGAGGATGACGTTGGGACAAGAAGAAAAGAACTCCTCTGCATATAAGCAAATAATCTTATGCTAGAAATTTGAGTAAAATGCTTCATTTAAAGTCGATATGAACATGATTCTAACGTTTGTCTGTCTCATAGACATGTATAGAGAGCACCTTCTCAACCACATCAGCTATCTGCAACCCTGACTTCAGAATTTTGGACGGGCCATTGTGAAACTTGTGGCGGTTTTCTTTTTCCGCCGCTCTGTTCTTGATTTGCTGGTGTGGTTGGGAGTATCATCCTGTTGCATGACCCAGTTTCAGCCAAGCTTTAGCTGTTGATCACATGACCTCAGATCTGACTCCAGAATACTTTGATATTTCCATAATTGATGGGAGGAGGAGTTTACGGTCCAGTGAACCTGGTACCCCCATGTTTGGCTCTAAGCATCAGGTTTTTGGTTTTGGTTTTGTCCA
Organism: Zenarchopterus dispar; assembly: GCA_028564865.1. Classification (NCBI taxonomy): domain Eukaryota; kingdom Metazoa; phylum Chordata; class Actinopteri; order Beloniformes; family Zenarchopteridae; genus Zenarchopterus; species Zenarchopterus dispar. The sequence continues at coordinate 40,397 of JAOWBL010006283.1, forward strand.
AACTCATCCACTTTGGTGTCGTCTGTTCAGAAGACGTTTTCTTGTGGCTCATTCAGATGCAGCCTCGCAAACTAAAGCTTGTGCTGATATATTGTTTGCAAAGAGGCAAACAAACCACATTTATTCAGTTTATTTTCTTAATTATTATCGGTGTGATAGTAAATGACTCCTTTATGCAATGTTGGCTTTTTCAATCTTCATTTTTTAAAATTTTCTGTGAATTGCAAAGACTGAGCTTGAGAGGAACTCCTTTGGTGGGTAACAGTGGGTTTAGCTGTTTTAATTTCCACTTGTGAATAGATTTTAGACTTTTCAGACATGTTAACACTTTACAGGGCAACTACATTATATGGTTATTACACAAAATAACTTACAGAGTTAATATTGGGCCTTTAATATCCTCCGATATCCCTTTGGATATTGACTCCTTTATTGACTGTCCTTTAAAGGGTTAACCTGATGGACTCAAAATTGTTTGGAAACTCTTATTATTCTTTTAAGAATGATAGACAATAATTACTTTAGTTAAAAAAAACTTTTTTCATGACATATTTAATTAGCACTACTGACACTGCTCTGCTTCTCCATATTAGTTTGGTTTAAATGAAATAGTACCAATCAAATAGTGTCAGGGTGTTACATGGATTTTCATAATTCTGAGTTGATGAGGACCAGATTATTTATTCTTTTCTTTTTTTTTTGTCTGTAACTCACCCACCGCTCCCTCCACACGGCGCCTCCTTCCTGGCATCTTCCACGACATTATCTCACACAGATATGGAGATACTCAAACATCACTCCCATAACCAAGGTAGTTAACCATCAACTGGGTAATTCTGGCCACTCAGGTATCTGCGAGGCAGGAAATGGGCTCCTACGGTCAATATTAGCCCATTAAGTTGTTATATGAAAACCTTTCAACAAACTGTGTGTGTCAGCCTGTTTTTGCTTACGGGAATGACAAATCTTCACGAGGTCCTGCTTTAATTTCGTAACTTAAAATCGATGAGATTTTGGAAATAAGAGGATGTTGAAACTTTAGGTTACAGTTAGAAGAGATGTTTGGGGAATATGAACTTGTTATTATTTACTGACAGGAACAGCAGCTCTTTGTTCCTTTAAATGTGAAACTTGACAAACATTCAAAACAAGGAAGAAAAGTATGATCATATAAAACCACCACTGCATTTCATTGATATATAACATCTTTTTTTGTATACAGAAACTATTTTTTAAAAACAATCAAAGACTAGGATACAGATTTTATTAAAAATCCCATAAATCAAAAAAATTTAAATATGTGACATATTTAAGTACATAATTTACAAGAAGACTTTCTTTAGATGTTTTTTTTTTTTTGGGAATAAAAAGCAGTTTGATTAAAAACAGAGTTTGAAAGCATACAGTTTGACGTTGGAGTTCATATGTGTGACTATAATGCTTTTTTTTTTTTTCTTTCTTTCTTTCTTTGGAGAGTTAGTCACTACTGCCAGCTGATCAGTTCTTTTCCCTCTGCTGACCCAGTTCCCAAATACTCCTTCCCATCTTGGATGCAGAAGAAGGTGGTGAGGTCTGAGGGGTGTCCATAAGAGCCCCACGACTGGTGGAAGGGCAGGACGGTGGCCGGCTCTCTTCGGTTCGAGACGTCACCTTCGATGTTACTGATGGTGATCTCGTGGGGGGTTGGAGGAGCGCTGTTGCTATAAGTGATGCCATCTAGGATGCTGGCATTGCTTTGAGCAATGTGGTTGCTACTGGTTACGGGGTTGTGAGCATTGTCCGCGTTGCTCTTGGCGCTCAGTGCGTGACCGGCGGAGGAGAACGTCAGAGCCGGAGCCTGGGCCGGGAGCAGATTACCGCCCGGACTGGGCATCAGGTTGGTGGGACGACTGAGGGCCAGGCGCTGCGTGAGGATCTGGTGCTGCAGCCGCCTGTCGGTCCAGTCGTCCTGAGGCTGCCGGTGGATCTTCATGTGAGCGTTGCGGGACTTGATTTTATAGAACATTCTGGAGCAAAGAGAAACAGAAACACAGACATGAAAAAGGAAAGACTCCAAAATGAAAACCAGCTGTCTGCCCCCCCCCCACCCTGAAGCCAAACACGAAGCTCTCGGACTGGGAACTTCCTGTTGGTGTGTCTGGTCTTACTCACTTTCCACACAGCTTGCAGGGGAAGAAGCTGGCCAATGAGGGCACAGGAAGCGCCTCCTCCAGCGCCAGCTGTCTGTCCACTGGCTGAAAGATGGGCGTCACCTGTAAAGAGCGGCCTCTCGTGAGCTTGCATGTTTTGATCGACTCGCTGAGCTGCATTCCACACTGGATAATCATGTAATGCATTTAACTCATTACACAAGACTACACAAATACTCCAAATAGACCTTATTTGCTCCGCCAGTGAACATGTGGCACGGGACAACTTGAGAAACAGCAAAGGGCCTCTGCTGGCTTGTGACGAAAAGGTGAAAATATCCCACAATCTTACACTTTTCTGCAGCTCCACGTCTCCGTCTTTATACTCCTCCTCTTTCTGTTTCTTCTGCTTGTCCCCGAGCTTTTTGCTCAGGTAGTAAAACTCGACGCACTGAGACACAGTCTTCGTCTTCACCTGCAACAAAGAGCAGCAAACTGTATCGATTTCTGAGCAGCTCGATGCGTCACCGCGCCTTGAATTAAATGCGTGATGAGTTACAGAAAAAAAATATTACAGGTACAAGCATGAAAGACGCCACCGGTCTCAATGCACCTTGGGGAAATACCACTTCACCTTAATATATAGATCTGGATAAAATAACATTACAACCTAATTATAAATACAAAGCGAGCAATTCCTTCACTTCCCATAAAGTGTCACTTTTACTAATAAAAAATGAGGTTCTAGCTTCTTAAATAAGGGCTTTGTGTGCTGCTGTTTAGTGTCTCAAAGAGCAATCTAATAATAAAGACAAACAAAAGATTCCTTTTAGGTTTGAGTGAAGACAGATTCAGGATATTTGATGCAAGAATGACTGTTTTACCGTCTTTGCAATGATTGAAAAGTCTTTCCCATAAGTCCCGAGAGCTAAAGTGAAGACACTCTTTTCAGCGTCCGTCCAAAAATCACAACCTAGAGAGAAAGGGAGGGAGGGGAAAAGAGGGCATGAGAAACAATGTAAATAAATACCAATAAGGTCATTTTGTCATGCATGACCTGCTGGGATGCAAACTGATGCTCTTGCAGAAAAAAAAAAAAAAAAAGACAGCTCGTTGACATCAATGAGTCTGAGGATTTTCACTGTGGATCCATCGAGTTTTATATTTCCGTTATTTGTGGGGAATGACTCGAACGGGGGGGGGGTTACATGCCTGAGGACATGCATGCTTTCTCCAACCTGAAGAGAATCAGCGAAGGGGACCCTGAAACACGACGGAAACCTGAACTCTCTAAACATTGTTTAGAGGGCCTAAAAAGCGCTCACCTGGGTGGACACTGTGGTGTGGAACAATGGCCACTTTGTAGTGGGGTCTTGGTGGCATTAAACCAGCTAGATGGCTGGATGTGAGTGAAAGGAAATAAAGGCTTTTACAATGACTTCCATTGTTCTGTACATACAGAGAGAAGGGGGCTTTTCTTTCCTCCCTCAAGTTTTCACATGGATTAAAAAAATGCAAGAATACTAAAGTAAGCTTGGTTTTGTTCAAAACGTTGCAGTTCGTCTTTTTTTGTTTTGACCTTGATCATAATTTAAAAATGCTTCAGAAAAATAAACAACAAGAGTACGTACAGATGGACGTGTGAGTTCAGGACACAGACTCGGGTGCCTTTTTGATTAAAGTTATAGTTAGAGATCTTTATTGGTGACCCCGTTTTCTATCATTTCAGACACACACACCCCTCCACCCCCCCACACAACCCCCCCACTCTCACACCACCCAACCCTGGATCTGGCTCTGCAGGTTTTTCCTCGCTGTTAATTAGGTTTGCTCAGGATGAGTGAATATTCAGCACAATCTGTTGGGTTCCTTATCTAGGCTGTTTTTTTTTGTTTTGTTTTGTTTTGTTTTTTATTTAGCATTATATTTTTAATTTTAAATCCAGACTGTACAGCCTTGACAGGACTTTTGTTGCGAATTGGCACAACCGAACTGAAATGAGTTCTTAAATACCAGCATTTTGTCCCTGTTTGATATGTAAGTCAGCGATAAGAAGCAGGAGGGCATTTATGTGGACATCTGCAGAAAACTGATCGGCTACGATGAGGTCAGAGGTCAGAGGTTACCTGAATAGTGGTAGTCTCCTGTCGGCCAGTCCTGTGAGAACAGCAGCATCTCCAATGTGGCCTGAACATGAGGGAGGGAAGGAGGGCAGGGAGAACAAATGGATGAGGCATGCAGCGGTGCTGACGACGAGAAAGAAAGAGAGAAAGAAAGAAAGAAAGAAAGAAAGAAAGAAAGAAAGAAAGAAAGAAAGAAAGAAAGAAAGAA
>JAOWBL010006305.1:0-44816 GCA_028564865.1 Zenarchopterus dispar
ATATATATATATGTATATATATATGTATCTTTGGTTGTATGCATACACAACATATACACACACACAGACATACATACATATATATATGTATGTGTGTGTGTGTGTATATATGTTGTGTATGCATACAACCAAAGACAACAAGAAGCAGATTAACACAAGAAAAAAAGTGCCATGTTTACAGAGAAGTGAAACACACACACACACACAAAATCACAACATTCAAATAAAGGCACCAACAAATACAATTTACACCCAACAACATGCTGCACAGAGACCTATATACTCTGTATACAAGAATGCATATGCATTAAAGCTTGAGGGGTTGCAGCATGACTCCAGTAGCTCTGCTCATGTTGTTTCAGGGTATTTTTTTCCCCAAACTTCAGTTTGTGTCTGTTTCCCAATAAGAGACACCTCATGCGTTACCAGTGGAATATGTTTCACGTGAAATATCTGGTCTGAGTCAGCAGTAACCTGATAAGATAAAGACCAGTCAGGACGATATCTGCGAGATAAATGAAAAACCGCAACGTTATTTGAATATCATGAATGACTCGAAACTTTAATTGTGAGGTGATATGGATGGTATTTGTGCTGCAGTTCTGCCTCTTTCAAGCTGTTTACTCCCTTAAATACCAGATAAGAGGTTTGAATTGAGCTAGTTCCAGCGCAAAGTTGAATGCTTTAGTACTTTTCTGTGATTGGAAACCTTCCCCAAGTAAGCTTCAAAAGGCTCTCTCATTAATTATTCTTGTTTAGTAATTACGTATTTGCAATTCTGCTGGCGGATGCTTGAACTGCTGGCTAGGACAGGAACTGAAAATGGAGAGATGGCATTAGGGAGTTTGGGAAAGCGCTGACAGCCTCCACGGGGGACTTCAACCAACAAGGGGGTTTCTAAAAGACCCCTCCAAATACCTGCTAAATTATTCGTACATAAACTGGGGTGTGTGTTTTGCTGATGCATATTGCATGCATTTACTTTATTTGGGGTAATCCTCTATATTAACCTCTGACTTAGTGTGACAGCGTTAATTTGCTTATGTTAGACATACAAGAGCTCCAACTAATCTATCTACCATGAGACTTCAGACTGACGCAAGGCGGAAACTGTTTTATTTTAGTTCTACGCTGCAAAGCATATGTTCTACATTCTGCGAAGACGAGACACTATTCCTAGAAGCGTCAGTGGGGTGATAAACATGCAAGGACGGAGTATAAGTCAAAGACACATGCACAACAGGGGCTTCCTTCAAGACATGATATTTTAAATTGTAGAGTAAAGTGGTTTACCACATTAAAAAAAAAGAAGAGAGAAAAAAAGCACGAGGAGGCTTACTTTCTTCTGAAAAACTGATGCAATTTCCTTTAGACTTGTGCAATTTAAATGTTAAAAACTGGCTTTTTTTTTTTTTAATGTGACTTTTGACAACGTGGGTAATCTGCAGCTGAATTGGCGTTTTTGTTGCAGGATACCTGAGCGAGGGTTTGTTGTCGTTCGGTTTTTCCATCAGATGTTAAAAGCTGGTGTCAGAAAAGATGTTGGTTTGTTTAACCCGGCATTCATACACCCAGGCGGTGGGGTGGGGAGGGGGCAGCAAAGAGCAACGCTGACACCCACTAACACAAGCGCAGCAGATAAACAGACGAGTGGCGTGTCAGACTATCCCTTCACAACAAGCTGCAGTCCAAACAGAGACTTTCCGAGAGGGGCAAAATTATTCACTGGCCGCAATCTGATCACTCTGCCTTTCGCCTTTCTCATGGCCCCGTCTAAGTGTCAGCATCTGTGTAAACGTGAAGGTAATTCACTCGTCAGCTCCCTGCTGTGACTGTGGAAAGAGCAGAAAACCACTTTCAGAGCAAACATCCTCTCAGATCAGCTGTCACGGCCTCTGATGTAGCTTATAGAAAATCCTCATACCTGAACATTTTGCATTGTTTCTTTTATGGCACATAAAAACTACAGCATAATTCAAAAGAGCAGTCCTGAGATGTGTGACACCCCCCGGCCCCCCCTTCCCTCTCCTCCCCCCGCCTAAGTACCACCCACAAGTTCACAGAGTTTAATGATGTGTTATAGTGAGATGATACGCACGTTTCAGCAGAACTGACTACCACACTGACCAGGGGAGGCCCCAGCGCAGACAGTAGGATTTCTAAATGGCGTCTTATGAAGCGGCACTACTTTTCACAACCAGAACATATGCATAAAGAGTGAGGCCACTTCCCCTAAACCATGACTCAGAGTGAAGATGCTGAACAAAATAGATTAAGCAAAACGGAATTTTTCAATACCTAAATGGTTCATTTTCCACAGTCATTAACGGCACTTCAATACTTTCTCTGGAATCAAAAAAAAAAACAAAAAAGAAAAAAGAAAAAAACTTGTTGGCTTGTATGTGTCAGCCGTTGTGTGAGTGTGAAGTTACTTTATTTACACTGAGGTGGTAATGAGTTTCATGCAGACAGATTACAACTTGCCAGCAATTCTTGACAGCAACATCATGTGGCTGCAGAGAGAGAGAGAAAAAAAAGAAATGAACAAATAAATGCTATAAAATATGGTTTGGAAAAGCTTAAAATAGCCAGAAAAAAAAACCCTGCAGCAGAAGCACATGATAACTCTGGAGTTGGCAACATGTGCATCAACTGTTTTAGGAAGTTGTTGCATGAACACAAACCTTCAACATTCAGCCCAAACACATCCTCTAAGAGCAAAACTGGAGATTGAATGATCAGCGCCAGCATTTAACGGGTTCCTCTCGTGGTTGTGACAGACTTATTCAGGTTGGTGTAAGGAGACAAAGAAACTGGGAACATGGGAACCAGCACACGCCACCTTGGCCGAGGAAGAAATGCATCAGGGATATAAAGAGCAGCCAGATCAAGAGGCTGGTACTTCCAGAGAGAGCGGGGAGGTTGATAACATCAGAATGATGGCAACTCCCTCACGGCATCAAAGAAGGGACTCTTTCCAGGAGGTCACTATATCGTTATCAAGCTCTGCCATCACCTCAGTAATATCAGGTCAGGATGTGTCCAGCAACAGTCAGTGGGCAGGTGAAACCGAGATCAGCCTCATCAGACTTGAACATCACCTGAACAAACACCTGCAGGGAGTATGAAAACAAGGGCACGCTTGGCTTCCGCTGGCACTGGGCCACTGGTGTTTTATGATGATGTGGCAGAAGACAGAAACAGCTGGCTGATTTCTGAAGTTCAGGCTCTTTTGCTGCCTGCTCAGATCAAAGCTGATTGGATGACACTTCACGGTAGCACAGGTCCTGGCCAAGCAAACTCTCTTGATGTTGAACACTTACTTCTCCCTCATACCTTTTGCATCTTCGAATATATTTTCAGGAGAAAAATGATCCTTGGGAGCAACAATTTTGTCTTGAAGAAACCTCTGGAAGTTCTCATTCCTGGCGAGCATCGACCTCAGATGTTAAAGGTAGGACATGGATCTAGGACCCTCCCACCGCCGGAGATTTGACACTGGTGAGGTTAAGACGGTCCTGGAGTACCCAGATGAGGAAACCAGAAGAAGCAGGGTTTAATAAAAGGTCTAAAAAGAAAGGTGACAGAATTACGAGGATATTTAAAGAACGGCGCTGTGGTCTGGCTCGGAGAAATCAGGGCGACAAATTGTTGGACGGGAACAGTCGAGCGCAGTTTGAGGAGGGAATGATTTTCAGAGCGTGGGAAAGCGGAAGTGACGAAGAGCCCAGACCTCCAGGAGCAGCCTGAATTCACCATCGAGCAAAAGACGCGGTTGAAGCTTGATTAAATAACAGCTCGTACCCTGCACAAATCCTTCAAGTTCAAATTAACATCATATACAAGTCACACTGTCATTTCTTTTAAATCAGATTTTGATCATCTCGACTTTGCACCAAACCCAACAAATCATCACGAACCACCTCATGTCTGAGCTTTTATATATGAGAAGAGCTTAATCTGTTCATCTTTTGAAACACACTGATGAAAGATGAGAGTGACTCACATTAAAAAAATGACTCGAAAAGCAGCAGAGATATCAGTAGGGGAACAACTCCAATCACCACTCTTTCATACTTCTACAGTAAAATGCAAATTAAGTGAAAGACCCAGCAGTTGAGGTTGTGACAAAGTCTATCATTTTTATTCCCATGAACAAGCGGGGCGGATCAACTGAGGCTTTTCATGCAGATCTTCTCAAGTCTACACAAAATGACAGTGCTGTATGTTGTGGGCTGTTGAACAGCATAATGTAAGCGAGGAGGATTAAGATCGGTTTCATGTATGGTCATTATTTGTGACTTTGAGCCAGGCTTTTCATCAGAGATCTCTATTTTAATCTGAGCTGGAACTCTATATCCTTTTACTGTGCATTACAAGAGATGTGGTTATTTCAGGAGATCTCTTTAACCCAAACAAAGTGATTAGCTCAAATGAAATAAAAGTGTCTGGCTTGGCGTAGAGTATGATGGAGAGCGATTACTGAAAAGTGCTTTTCCATGTGTGCACAGAAAAATCAGTTGGACGCGAGCAAGTAGCAGCCTGCTGCACCCGTGTTCGAGTGCATACTTTCAAAGACACTCCTGCCAAGTTGCAGACCTCCAAAAAATGTGTAACTTTTTTTTTTTTTTTTTTTTTTACAGTGGGCCTGGGAATGCACAGGTAACCGCTCACCTGCAACAAGTCTGGACACTTTTTGTCCACAGTTTTTTTTTTTTTTGCTTCAGGGATCGTGGGAAGTGTCTCACCTCAAAGATTGTTAGAAAATTGGGAAAAAAATTAAATAGATGAGGTAAGTTAACAGGGTGCAGTCACATGCAAAACCAAGCGGCACGCGTACATGACTGTGGTGGGCCAGTGCCTTTACATAAAGGGATTAAATATCCGGTGATCTGAGCAGCTATTTTAATTGAAGATTTGCTGATGAAGACATACTAAAGCTTAATGGGCATTTCTATTTTTAACTCTCCACACCCTCACAGACCTTTAGTGGTAAAAATATTCTGCTATAATGTCACACTAACCTCTATTCCTGATACTGTAACAGATAAAGTCTAAAATTTGATATCCGGAGTCACATTTAAAAGAAGATTGAGGTGCATAATGAGATTTACTCCGTTGCACCACAAAACAAGCCCGAAGACCGCAGTCGAGTTGCTTTTGTTTTCCATGCAGTTGTTAAAAAAAAGAACATAAAAATCAATGATCCAAGAAAACACTTTGCTTATGCATGTGAAATAATTGCCTAGCAGTGATCCTGCACAAGGACATGTGAAGCACATGCGGTGCTCTGCTTTCATCAGGAGCGTTTTGCGCTCTCTTTATCACGGGGCTGGCCTGCGTTCAGAGAGAAAATTTGTGAATGAAGCGCCTTCGTTTTATGGTGCTGCGCACGTTGTTAGGAAAAGAGGAAGGCAGCTAGAGACCAGAGTTTCCTCTCTTCAGTTTCAGCTGTTGGTATCCTTGTCAATGAATTGTAAAACCACTACAGAGCGCGGCGCTTTTATTTGCAGAAGTCATGATGCAGCACTTTGTTGATTCAAGATACTCTTTGGTGAAATGTGCAAATACAAAAATTATTTGTTCTTCTGCAGGTTTTTGACCTTTATTACAAACCTGAACCACTTAAAGGTTCCTGTAAAATGTCCTGACTTTTCTTAGTTCCTCTTTCTGTGTGAGTCATTCAGGTTTTGTAATTTTAAAAAAAAAAAAATATATATATATATTTCTTTTTTTTTCTTCTCAGAATTAGAAAGGACTTGAGAAACATTAAAAGTCTATTTGTTAACAGTACTTTAGTGGGATGTTGTCATAACACACCTCTCTGCCATTATGACCGTTGTTCACTATTTCCTGAGTAATTTTAAAACTGGGTGTATATGTGGCTTTAGTGAGCGAGTCATGGTTTCAGGTAGTTTGTACTTCTCACTGCTTTACATTTGAAACTGCAGCAGTTGTTATCATTTTGAGTCAAATGGTGGATTTCCCTCTTGCAGTACAGTAAATTCAAACCAAAACTAAAGAAGAGAAAAGTCTGTATGGGCTCTGTAGTTTACAGAAAAAAAAAGAGCTCATGTCTTCAGTTTGTCTAACCAAACAAAGATTATGGCAAAGAGAGGCAGCTGCCTTATCTGCTTGTAAATCGGTTTTCTAAAAATGAAAGTTTTGTCATTGTGTGAAAGGCATCAGGCAGCAAATCTGACACTTTGATGTTCATTCCTTCACTATCAAATGAAACGAGTGAAAAAAGAAGATCATCTTGAGCTATCTTTAAGTTTTAAAAGAAACATTGGAGGTTCTAACAGTAGGTTTTAAGTTAATAAATGTGTTTTCATTTGTGAAGACCTTCATCAAGCTTTATATCAATTTTTAAAGAAGTGATTTACCTCTACAAATAAAAGCAACTTCTTTTGGATTTGGTCTGTGTTTTGACGTAATCTACCCTGACCAACCGGTCCGGTTTCCTCTTCGGTACAAAGAACTAGTCTGGTTCCTCGGGATTCGACGTTGCTTTCCAGTCGGCAGTATCTTCTTTATAATATAGTCCGTGGGCAAGAAACGGTCTCTCTGCTTGTATGCCTTTCCACTCGTATCCACGGAGCAACAATCAAAAAGAAATCCTTAACAGTTTCCACTGGAGCAGAGCGACAGCTGTCAGTAAAAACCTGCTGATCCAGGGTCTCATTAGCGGTCCTGCAGCCATGTTGGTTGTTTTGACTCGTGGCTCTTGGACGCTCCGGCATTAGTCATTTCATAAAGCCCGACCCTGCGAGTGGGAGGGGTATCAGATCCAGTCCACAAGAGAAAATATCACAGTGTGATGGATGCAGTTTGTGGTGCAAGCCTCCTTTTTATGGGTGTTTGGGACCAGTGGAGTGGAGAAAGTTCAGCTCTCGACAGTGCTGAGGATTGATCCAGGCGGGAAACCAACTCTGCCCACTGTGGACTGGCCCACCTGTGACAGCAGCACTCAGTGGCCTCAGTCTAGTGATGTCACCTTTCTCAGACGCAGCCCATACCTCTGAGACTACAGAGGCCTTCTCATAACCACGCTGTACCACCATGTTTGGGTTTATCACATTTTAGTAGCTTGGTTGGTAACGGAAATGAGTTGGAGTTACCCCCATCAGGTGGTTCTCCTACACCCCGGACCTTTAAAGTCTGTTTTGGTCCATTTCAAATCCTACAAATTAAGTGGTCTCCTTTGTGAATCTCTGTAAGTCCTCTTGTGCCTAAAAAGGTTAGGTTCCTGTCTCTTTAAGGTAGTGGTGCCCATTTCAGGTCCTGGAGGTGTATCGAAGCAGGAAACATCTATACACCTGATTCAATTCAATGCTTGTCCTCGAGGTCTGAACGGGTTTGTCTGGATTGACATGTGTCACACCAGACGAGCTTCCTTGTTGTTTTGTCATTTTGGACTTATTTAGATAGACAACTCAGGTTGTCCATATGGTCACTGTGGATTGTCAGTCTATAAACCTGCTACTTGAAAAACATAACAGAAGTGGAAAGTTTGACATAAAGTTTGGCAAAACAACTTTATTTCCAAATTAAAATGATGCATTAGATTAAATTATTTTAAATTAAACTTTATTGATCGCACAGTGGGGAAATTTGCTTGTTAAAACAGCCTCATCATCAACCATTTGGGCTTAATCCCTCTTGAGGGGGGAGTTGGGGGGAGTTGGGGGATTTGGGTGGAGGGGGGCACCACAGGGGATCACAGTCCACACATCGATTTGGCCCAGATTTATGCCGGATGCCCTTCCTAACGCCACCCCTCAAGCACGGGGGTCACAGACTGTTTTAACACATGTTGAGACAACTTACAAGACAATTATAAAGAGCAAAAATCTGTTAATTTAGCAATAAAAATAATAAAAGTGAAAATACAATATGTAAAATGATAACACAAGCTGCATAACATAATAATTGGCCTTTAAATTTTCCAGAGATGATCATACACACAATGGTTAGGAACCCCCGTAATAAAACGCATTCACGGATATTTTTTTTCTTTTTTTTTCATTTATTTTTGATGGACTAATATATAATTTAACCTCAAAGAAAACCCTAATGCCTTTGTTTCTTCACACTGCTCTGCGTCAGCAGGTTGTGGTTGTTTCCTGAATACAAATGTGTTTTAAAATAAATGAATCAAGTGATCATGTTTTTATCTTTGTCCTGGGGATCCGTCCAGAGTCACCAGTCTTCCCATGATGAGAGCCGGGACACAGAGAAATAAAGTGTCTGTCTCTGTCCTTCTGTCTATCTGTCCATCTGTCCACCAGTTCGTTCCAGTTGAGGCTGAATAGGAAAAAAAAACAAAAAACGCTCCACTGAACGTCACCAATAAATGCTCCACAGACATGCCTCTGTTGTATTTTAAATCATGAGAGTGAATCTCCAGTTGTAAACTACACATGTGACACGTAACTATGGAAATATGAAAATACCACTTAAGAAAGGAATGAGACCAGTTTAAGTCATACACTCCTGTTCATTCACATACTAAAAGATTAATCTTTCACACACACCAGTTATTCATGGTGTTCCACAGGGCTCTGTACTTGGACCGGTTGTTTTCATTTTCAATTAGCTTCTTTAGATAATGTTATTCAGCAGCACTGTTTAAATTTTATAGATATGAAGAAGATATTTTACTCATGTATTGATCCTGGTAAAAATAATGCATTTGTTAGACTGCTATCAGGTCAGAAAGATTTGAAAGAAATATGATGATGATTTCTTTTTTCTTCTTCTTCTAAATTCAGGAAAAATTAAATATTTCCCTCAGAAATAAACTATATAATTGTATAATTACACATAAAAGTAATTGATATAGCATATTGTCTTGGACTGTCATCTTTCACTTTTGTGATATTGTCAAAATTAGGAACATTGTGTTTCAGAGTATGAAGGAAACTTACCTTTACATCTTCTTACCTCCAGGCTGCACTACAACAACTGGTTATTAGTGAACAGCTTGAAAATGTGTCTGAAAAGCATTAAGGCGATTAAAAACACTGCTTTGATCAAGGGAAAAGGCTGAGAAATAGCAGATGAATTCGTATTCTTGACATTTTATTTTCTTGTCACTGATCCCTTTAAAATCGTGAGTTCTCCTCCTCGTATATGGACCTCTTGAAAACCAAGATGGCGACAGTGTTGAGGTCTGATTGTGCCCATAAAGTACTTTGCTCTCAGTCTGCAGGCTTACTTGTGATTCCTCAACTTTTATGATTGGACTTAACTTTCTTTTCTGACAAAGTTTACAGTTAGAGCTGGTTTGGGTGACATGATTGTACTTCTCTAGGTCTATGCCATTGGGGGACACCCCTTCTCCCGCCACCACCACCACCATCACCATCCTCCACACATGGTGAAATGAGTTCCCTTTCACGCTCATTTTTGTTTTACTTCTCATGTACACACATCATTATTCCTGTCTTTATCTTTTTTTTTATATTTCTTTTTCTTCCTCCCTTCTCAGCGCAGGTATCTCCTGGTAAGAAGTTTTTCTTTTTCCTTTTGCCCTTTCTGTCCTTTAGCTGGTCAGATACTTTTTGAACTGAACTGGACTTCAAAAGTATGAGCAGAAATGTCCAGAAAACTCCTGGTGTTTATGTGTGTCCATGTGAGACACGGATGAGTAGGACTAAGCTGAATTAGAACGCAGGTGAGAAGTCACACCTGATCTGAGCTCTGCGACGCAGTGACTGCAGCTCATGAGGTGTGAATGAGATTGCATGCTTCTCACCTCCTGGTGTAAAACACAAACAATGCCCAGCCAGAGTGAGGGATTTAGCAAATGGGCAGATAGTTGAATAGGGGAGAGCAGACTGCCGGCGCTGGTGAACAAACAGAGCAGTCACATCAAAAGGCAGAGGGCGTGAATGTTAACGATGAGGTCAGACGATCAGACGTTTCCCCTGAAGTGAAACACAGCCTGGATGATGATACCAGATAAATAAAATTATTGCAGGGCAAAAAAGAAACAAAGATGTAAAAAAAAAAAGAGATTAGTATTGCATTTTATACTTGTAACTGCTCGGTTGCATCCTGAACGCCCTCTAAGTAGTATTTAGAGGCCCTCTAAAAGTATTTGACGACGTCTTTTTTTTCTTTGTATGTGCAGAACATGTATTTGTCTTTCACCTCACCTTAATCCCTCCTGTGACCTACTTTAGAAAAAAAAAAGACATGTCAAGCAGGTTAACGTTAACATTTGAACAGGTTTACTGGGCTGTAAAACAGTGGAGGACATTGTAAATATAAGAGATGCCACCACAGCTACTCGTCATAAAAGTCACTCTGTTCCACAACAAGGACTTTATATTTTCACAATAAAAGTCTCAAATAACATTTATTTTTCATCTGTTGAAACAGGCTAATACATAAGCCAAATAATAACAACTGGATGTTTTATTTTTTCATCCAATATGACACAGCCGCTGTGTGATAATGTTTAAAAGGCAATTAAATAAAACTACACCCTTCAGGTTCATACATATGTGTATTAAAATGAAGTGAATACTGTGGTACAGTTGTGGGAAACTTTTCGCCAGTCGTCTTTGTTTTCTGTTTGCTTGAGTGGACATCCCCAGTTCATTCATTACCTGAAGTCCTGCAGCAATCCTGTGTGGGATGTGAAGCATGACGGCACATTCCTGTACTGCAGAAAAAAAGGGAGTGGGAGTTGACAGGGGTTTACTTTAATGAGCTTTGTGTTTGCTTAACCTCCTTTCTGCTCTTCCAGATCTGAACCTGGCTTCACATGAAATCAGGCAGTTTGACCTGGCACAGTTTATGGTCATACCTTGTAACAGTTTTCTTAGAACAACCCAAAAACCGCCCAGGGTGTGTTTTTTAACGAGAGGGGGAGCAGTATACACGCCAAAAAAAATTTTTTTTTTTAAAGGAGAGAGGGGCGGCGGGGGGGTTAAATTACAAGAAATGGTCTGAACGATGGCAAACGGATATCCAGTCTAGTGGGCCAGTGGGCATGACTAACCGCGCAGCCCAACAGAAAAAGTTAGGAAATCAGTGACACGTCTGTCAGACCTGGAGAACGAACCGGAAGTGGTGCACAGTCAAATGATGATTAAGTATTAAAGGAATAGGGAGAGTGTGAAGTGAAACACTTCAATTATTTTCCCGGAAATATATATAGGTTTGCTTTCATTCTGATATTCAGATGTGATGCAAACCATCCGAAAACTGTCACACGTACACTAAATATGAAACTGCAGCCTTGCCATAGTTAGCTTAGCTGGAGGCTGGGGGAGACCTCTCGACTCAGACCGTGCTAGCATAGACAGGAGACTAAAACGCTGGTTTACCCACAAAAACCACTAACTAGTAGCTACTAGTTTTTGTAAAAGTTGTTCTGATCTATAACTTGGCAGATTTTCCCAGATGATTGGACTCCTTTTCTTCTCTGCAATGAGTTTTTTTTTTTTTTGTTTGTTTTGGATAAGAAGTGAAATTTCTTCAACCACAGGAAGTCTTCTAGTTGTTTTTTAAAAATTTTTTTAAAATATTTTCTTTTGTTTTAAAGGCAAAAAAACTGGATACAGAATAAAGCATTTGGGCAAAATAAATTTGCACTAAAAAAGAAAACAATACTGTATTTAAAAAAATTTACATTTCTCTGTTACGTTTGGTGGTCTGACCCGACTTGAATGCATGTTCTCTTAATTTATTTCTTAAAAGTAATTCATTTTAAGAAATAAATTACTTTCTGCAAATCAAGCAAGAATACACAGCAACAACTGACGCAGCAAGGCAGATATAAAGAGATTAAACAATATTTAATTGATGGTTTTATTGTCGGCCGAAAGTGAAAGTGAGACCTCCTGTAATGTCTGTAATAATCCTCGGATGTGCAAGAAGGTTACATGAATAGTTAAGTACGGTAGAGTAACTACAATGTATGTAAACTACAGATTGTCATTGTTTCACTTTCACTTTAAAACACATTTCTCTTGCACAAGTTAGAGCAAAAGTGTCCAGTTACATAACAAGAAAATCATCTACTCATTAGCCCATGAAGCAGGAAACCACACTTTCTTTAAAATCTTGGTGGAAACATTTTTTTTTTTTTGGAAACCAGGAACAAAACTAATCAAAGAAAAACAATCTCTTTTATCAATCCCATCTTTTCACCAGTGCCACTGTATTTCCAGAGGTATTCCTTCCTGATTCAAATCAGCTGCAAATCACATTTTTAAGCAACATCCAGAAAATTAAACCTTATCTAATCTCAACAAAACGTTGCGATGCACAGTATTTGAAGAATGGCATATTATTTTTTAATTTGCTTTTATAAACTCCCACAATGGGTTTGAAATAAAACAATCTAAATGTGATTTTAAAAAAGTTGATTTTCCAGCTTTAATGACATTTACTATAAAAACTTGACATCAATTTTAAGCAAGGATTTTCAGGGCCTTGAAAGTATTTGGACAATAGACAGAAAACATGTTAAATGGACAGATGTGGTCCATTCTCTTATTACTTCAAAAAAAAAAGGAAAAAAAAGGCAGATAAAAGGTCTGTAGTTGATATCAGGCATCAAGTTGACATCTGGCAGCTGTTTGACCAGATAAAGTCCAAGCAGATCAATGCAAGTGAACGATGTTGCCGCTGGACTGAAAAAGACAACATAAATCTGTAGAGAGATAAGAAAAAAACTTAGGTGTGGCCAGATCAACAGTTTGGGCTATTCTTTAAAAGAAATAGGTGAGTTTTAACATCAAAAGGCCACTGAAGATCAAAACATCAACAGAAGTCAAAAATACTCTGGAGAAGGTGTCAGTGGAAATGTACAACCAAGAAACGATGACTTTAAATAGACAACAAAGTATATACCAGTGGATTCAAGAAGAGAAAAACACGTTTCTTTAAATAGATTAAAGTAAGTTTGTATAAGAATAGTGGGAGAATGAAAGTATGATGAAGGAAAGGAAAAGCTCATAATCAAACACGTCATGTGTCTAACACGGTGGAGACAGTGTCATGGTTTTGGCTTGTATTATTCAAAGTGCTCGGAGCAGATGGAGAATGACTCCTAAACATATCATGAAGCCAAGTCAAGACCTTTTGAAAGCAAATAAACTAAATAGTCGTCCATGGCCAAGTCAGTCACTTGATCTCAGCACAACAGAGCACCCACTGCAGTTACTGAGGACAAAACTGAAACTGGCTGCAGAGAAGACCTGACAAGATATCTCCATGGAGGACATCCAGCATTTCATGAACTTCATGGGATCCAAGCCGTCTGTGACTGCAAAGGATTTTCATCCAAGCATTGAAAATAACATTATCACCTTTACACTTTTGACCCTCTTAAACTGGAGGTAGTTGCTTAAGATAGCTGGTAAAACTCATATTTCTTGTGAAACAGATTAAAGCTCAAAGTCTACACTTTGACTACATATTGATTGTTTGATCTCAAATCTATTATAAAGTCAAACCCATTAAAACTCAGTTACTGGCCAAACACATCTGGAACTAACTGCAGAGTAAATGTTTTTGACCTCTGCAGCTGTTCGCAGGGTTAACTGATGCACAACACCCAGGACTGGCTTGAGAGATATGAACACTTTACTCACTTAGTGATGCTAAGAAAAACAAACAAACAAACAAACAAAAAAACACAGGCTCAGTAAACATGCTGACAGATTGAGAAATTTATTCAGACAAGTGTGCAGCTTTTTTTTATATATATATATATATATAAAACATTTAACAGTATGAAGTGCCAGAAAGTATTTACAATACACCAAATATGCAAATAAAAATGAGTTTAGAAATGACTGCAAAGCAAATCCCCGTCACTTTACATCTCAGCAGGGTTGGATTGCATTTACAATACATCACATCTTTGCAATGAATTCAAGTCCAAAATCCTAGCGGCACCTGAAATTTTACACTATATTAAAAACAAACAGCTGTAAAAGTTGGATCCAGCTCACACATCCAACAACATGATCCCTTGTTAGGGTGACTGAAAAGCCCTGCTGTCCCTTTAAGCTGAAAGCCATGACAGTTGTAATGCTAGGTACTTCCCAGCCACAATGTAGAGCACCAGAGGGGCCCAGGCAGGGTGTATCTGTGTCCTGTCACAGAAAGGGGGAAGTAGATACTGCTAAAAACCAAGGCATGCATCTGTGCGTTTGTGTGACTGAGAGAGTGTGTCTGTTCCACTAAAATGCAGTGAAATTGAATCTTGCAGTGGCTGATACCACCTTTGCATCCTTCCTATTCACGCCAGTTTCTTCAGTCGTCGACGTGCTTGAGGGGGGGGGGTCTGCAACGCCAGCGACAGCCTGCAAAAAAAACACACAGAGATGGGAGAAAGCATGTCAAAGTCCGGATATGAGTGTTTCTGAACAAACATTGATTCATAATGCAAGTTGACAAGAAAACCCCAGTGCAAAAAAAAAAAAAAAAAAGCCTCTTCTTTTGCTATGACTTGAGCATCATTCACAGTAAATTTGCTGTTGAGTTCAGATAACAGTCGGGGAAAAGCTCTGAAAGAGTGGACCCTCAACCATGGCCGAAGATGTATTTTGCAGTCTAAATAGAAGTGATCATCTTCTGCACCATTAGTTGTCCGTCGTCCAACTTTTTGCTGAATTTGATTGGATTCATCTTGGTACAAAAAGAAACAATCAACACACTTTTGCTTCAGCTCTTTCCTCGGAGGAAGATTTTGATTTGATTAGATTTTTCCGCATTTAAACTTTAACAAACAACCTTCTGTCACATCTAAGTACACACACAAGCAGCTTTAAAAATAAACTGTGACCACTCAAACTGAGATTATTAGATACAAGCCAAAGCCACAGTCGACCACATCGCTGCTGTAAGATCCCCTTCATTAAGGCTGTAATTCTCAGAGCTCAGGCTGAGCGGACAAATCAGCAAACAGCCTCAATAAATGATTGTCATAACGAACCAAATTAGGGATATAAAACAGAAGATACTTGTCTTTTACTGCTTTTAAATTAAACTTATAAATATTGAAAGAACTGGACGCCCAATGGCATGTGCAGTTTAGTCCCGGCCTGCCGAAGCTCATTGTTTAAGTTGTATAAAGCGACATTAATCAGCCGTAACGGTATGAATACCTGCTTAATATTGAGCAGGTTGCTCTAGTGCTCCCAAAAGACCTCTGACCAGTTAGGATGTGAACAATGAACATCTGAGGGTGTCGTGGAGCGTCTGGTACTAGGATGTCAGCAATAAATACTGTAGGTCTCTAGGGATTGGGATTGCTTCCCACAGATGCCATCAGAGTGGCATCTGGGGAGTTTGGAGGCCAAATTAACACCTCAGACTGTTTACTGAGGGGCCCATGGGTTCCTGGGGGATGGGTCGATCAGTTTAAACTGTACACGGGGCTGATTTGTTTAAATTGTACCTATGTTGCATTTGTAGAGGTTTTCTTTTAGTTTTGAGGACCATTCAAGGCGCTGGGTGATGTAGCCAAACGGCAGCCTTTAAACCTGCCCAATACGTGTCTGTGTCATCTCCAGTCCAGCACACCTGAAACTGATGCCTGTCATGAGGCGGATGGATCTGCTTTTACTTCCCAAAGCGTGAACCACCTTCACTCATTCGCACATCCACATTACTGAGCATATTTCTAAAACCTACAACCCAGGGTTTTGAACGTCCAGGGGACTAAACAACCTACCTGCATCTACACACACCTGGCAAAAACTGACGCAGTTAAACATATCAGCCATTTTACAGTCGTTTTGAGCAAAGCACCTTCATTAACTGCAATTTTTGCTCAGTTTTTTTTTTTTTGAAGGGGTGTTGATTCAACTGTGTGGCATTTAAAAGGTTGTCTTTCACTGCGGTATGACACCTCTTTGAGACTAATTAGCTTAAATACTAGTCTAAATTTACACCACTACATGAAGTGGACATATTTGAAATGTCATTTACTAAATTTAAACACATTTCTTAAAAACATTCGATGTGTCTGAAACTTACAAGATTTCAAAACCCCAGCAAAAGTTATGATATTTGTGGTTAGGTAAAGTTTCTATTGAGGTTTTCTGGGTTCAAATGTCACACAGTAAAGTTGCTCTGAGACTGCCCCTCCTCAACTTCCTGCCTCTGTGTGTCTTTAACGCTGCGTACCTAAGGTGGAAAATCACTTGGGAAGGGAGGTGTTGAGTTGCCTCATGTTTGAGTGGGTTGCTCTAGACTTCAATAACAACACTTAGGGACATCACCTTGTTTGTTTGGGAGTGGAAAAACTGATAAACTTAAGAACTTGTCTGTGTGTGTGGAGGAAAATCCACCAAATCAAGAGTGACTGAATCTGAGTCTAACTTCACCTAATATTTGATGGATGTAATCAGGTAATCAAGGGGGCGATGAAAACACAGAAGCACTGACTCCAGCTTGTAATGAAAGTATTTAGAATCATATAAATGTGATTTAAAATGTCTGTAAAAAATAAGATTGGCGCTTGTTTAAGCTGAAAAAAGAATCAGCATTTGACTAATGTGTAGATCTTAAAATAGCACTTAAAAGATGCTGAAACATGAAAATGATCCATTAAGACGATAACTGTGCCTCCAGATTCGCTAACAGAAGATGCTGTTCCTCATCCTGACACATTTCCCATCATTCAGGCGTTCACGCTGAGGTTGACTTCTTGGGAAGCAGAAGAGGCTGTAAAAGCAGGGACACCGCGTGTCGGTGAAAGTGTATTTCCAGGGAGGTGACAGAGTACCAGAAAGAATGTGGGCGAGGTTGCAGCTAACTCGACCCAACTGGCACCGAGCCCTGCTGCCTCCTCTCTCGTGATCTCACTCTATTTGTGGAGGTCTGATATCTGAGAGCAATTTGGCTAAATGCAGCCGCTCTCGTGGATGGGCTGGCACTGCACTCTTATATCTGAAACCGCACTTTCATCTATTCACAACTGCTATTTATACATAATAAGCAGAAACCAAACTAACCACTGCTAACACGCTGAGCCATGCAGGACGAGCTTGGATGACATTTCTCACTGATTCTGATGCACTGTGGGAAATCCCATTTTGTCTAATGTTGAACAAAACAGGTCAGGCGCATGACGAGAGCGCTGGTCGAAGGCGGAGGCTCTTCTACAACCACTCATGCAAGGAACTCTTACCAGCATGAGTTCTTGGTATTAGTGTCAGTACTGGAAATGCTTTCCATATTGGGTAACAGGATTGTTGATTATTTACGTCTATGCGCCATCCGATACCAGATCATTTTTATGAATAGAATACCGGTTCTTTTGTTGGTCTAAAGGCCAGCACAGCATCCCGTTTTAAGTTGCCAGGTGGAGAAACAGTGACGCAAGTTTTTGGACCGGACAAGCTATCTAGTGCTGGTATTATGTTGGCAATGCGGCGTAATTTTAGGCCGGAAACTCCCAGCAGAAAAACTGTTGTGTGGTAATATTGTGGTAAGAACCCAAATGCAGGAGATCTCCAGGAGGCTGAAGTTGCAAATAAAAAAAGTCCTTTATTAAGCAGAAAGCACGGCTCAGGAAGGAGTACAAAATCAAACAGAAAAACAGAAGAAATCCAAAAAAGTGACCTAAACAAATGCAAACTAACAGACAGGAGTGAAAGACAAAGGTTGAAAAACAGACGGACCAGGTTGTTCACAGGGCTGATGAGACACAGGTGCAAACAATCAGGTAGATGAAACAAACAGAAAACAAGACAGACCTTCAAAATAAAACAGGAAGTGAAGTTAACAGAAACAGACAAGCTCTGAGGCAAGAAAACAAGACGAGGCCCAAGAGGACCAACATTAAACCGAACCCAGATCCTAACAGAAAACCCCAAAACTAAAACTCAAAACCCAACCACAATAACCCAACACCACAACAGTAATATACTCATAATGCAAGGCTGCAGCTTCCAGGGGCGGCACAAGCGGTGTTAAAAATAACACAAGCAGCCTTGTTAAGCATTTAAGGAGCCATCACGTGAAAAAGTATGAGTTTATCAAGTGAAAGGGAAAGAGATCCAAATCACAGAAATGAGAGAAATTCCTCAAAGAAAGCCAGAAATCCGGTGTAATGATGAAGAAAAGAGGTCCGACACAAACAATCCTGTTTGGTAACTGAAAATATTACGATTTCACTGTGTAACTGAACATCTGGAGCTGCGGAGCAGTTTCCCAGGTCAGAAATGCATCTCTGAAACTGCTTTCTCCAGAAGGTATGAAAATGACTATCCATACTTCATTACAGCTAAAATCAGTTTTCTGACAGTTTTACGAGAGTATAAGAAGAACCAGAGAAATCCTTTTGGATGTCACGCGTAGGTTTTCTGCTTTTGAAGCTTTTGTTTTCTCGTACTTCTGGATGTGGTGCCATGTTGCAAACAGGCAAAACAAACGAGCCGGAAGCTGACTGGAATAAGCCCGATTTATATCAGTCACAAGTAGCTATTTTAGCTACTAAATATTTTATCAATATTTCATTATGATAAAATCTTTCCAAATGTCCTCTTTTTAGGTGTCTCTACCAAAACAACTGACACCAGAGTTGAAGCTAGAGTTAGCAGAGCCCCGTCACTCAACCTGCAGTTTGCGGGTTTAAATCTGACACAAGACTATCGGCATCAGTCCAGGAACCGCTGCTTCCAACTGTGCAAGATATCGTCGCACATATGGGGTTTTCCTTAACATATCTGGATGGCAATTTTGTCAAATGACTGCAGTTAAAAAAATCAAACTGTCAGATCAGGCAACAGAGTGAAAATGCTTTAATAATGATGCTTTAATAATGATATTCTCTCTTTTTTTCTCACCTAAATTTGGATTATATACAGTATAATACAGACTTAACTCTTTCCAGGACATGCTCCATTGATCTTTCAGATATGCAAACCTAAAATCAAATCACAGTCAACATTTGGTAAAGACTGTGCCAGAACTGACGAGTTTATTATGTTATGGTTGCAATATTGTGAGTTAAAAATGAACATGAGTGTATTGCACGTGAAGTATGAGATACTTCAACACTAAGCTTGTATTTTAAGTTATACATCCTCAGAAGGCCTCTTTGGAAAAGCAGCTTTATGTTAATCTGGACTGAGTGCTAAAACAGAGGGAAAAAGATAAGTCTACATCTTGAACTGGCTTAGGACTCATCAGCCATTTAGTAAACTCTCATTCACCCTTATAAGTCCATTTCAATGGGTTAATGGGTCAGGGAGGATTGGCTGGATCTGCTTCCAACTCGCTCATTGAAACAGCATCCCATTTAAGTCACTAAAGCCAAGCAACTCCAGCTGCTTCATATCTCAGCTGTAACGTGAACCAGCAGGAATGCACAACAGTGCTGACGCTGGCATGATCTGCGACCCATCTTTCATCGACAACAAGCTCATTACCGAAAAACCTCTTCAGCCCGGCCGAGAAGCACGGGGGGCACCTGTCAGCGGAAACGATCCTGGAAGAAGGCTGAAGGTCTGATCTGGATCGTTCCAGATCTGAAGGACCACCCCGGGCTCGGCTACCACCGGGGCGAGATCTCAAGGCTTCTGAATGTCAGAAATTATTGTGAGCAAGCTGCAAAAATTGGACGGCTTGAGCTGCAGATGAGTTTACGTTGGAAAACTTTCAACAGGGGATCCTCGCCACTTATCATAGTGTGATGTTGAGTTCAGGGCCAGGCCTTCCCGAAGAGCTCCAGCTTCATTCACAGCCTGTATTGCAGAGTTTTACCAGCACTAACCGACAGCTCCTCCAGAGGAAACCCATCCGGCAAACAGAGTAACTCAGTGAAGGGGCACCTCCTAAAATCAGTCCCTCACAAAGAAGAGGATTCTCCTCACACTGAGATGCTGTTGTCCCATAGACATGTGCAACGCGATTCTTTCCCTGCCAAAACACAAATAAACTGGCTCAGATAGCCCTCGCAATGATTCAGCATTGCTAATGTTTCTCTTCACACAGCTGCTAGCCTCATAAAAAGCCCATTTTCTGTTGCCAAGGACCACACATATGAAAAACTGGGGACACATCTGTGGTCTCTTCCTGCCTGTCTTTGAATCAAATGAAAAGCTACAGCTGAAGACGAATGAAGAAATAAAAGTGGCATTTTGTTTCTTTGAAAATCTGTTTAATCGGACAGAAACCAACAGCTGATGGAGCCGCCGTGTCGAATCAGGCGACTATCAGGTTCAAGGTGCAGGGAGCAGCACAGCGCCCCCTCATCGTTTTTTTTTTTTTTTTTTTAACACGGGGAACCAGCGAAGTCGCCACAGCTGCTGCCGCTCTGCCACAGAGGCCGAGTGAAAGGTCGTCCCTCCAGCTGAGGGTCGTAAATTCAAGACGTAAAATGGGAAAGACTTACACTCAACTCAACAGGTGCAGATCCAGAATGAATAGTCAACTCCTTTTTTTTTTTTTTCCTCCCTCCGCAAGGACAAGGAAGGGGGAGACAGGAGCATTCAGACTCGGGAAAACAGCGATGCTCAAATAGCTTTAATTAAAACAACAACACCTTCATGAAACCTCTGCAAACTTAAGAACAGAGCCACAGACTTGTCTTGACTCATTTTGGTGCGCTACTTTTTTTTTTTTTTGAATGCTTGAATATTAAAAAGATCTGCACACATCAGCCATTAGAGTCTAAAGTGAAACTAGAGTTGAGGCATTTAAACCAAAAAAAAAAAAAAAATCCTTCTCATCTTCCTCATAATGAAAGATCTGACACATGAGCTGCATCTAATGAAAGTGAAATAGTGACCATGGTGGTATATTTCCATGCACACTACAAGATATGAATAATGCATGAAGACCTACTTTGTTGTTTGGGAGATTCAAACATAAATCTGCTTAGTGATCTACATTAAATTTACTTGAAACTTGACAGCTCAACCATTACTCAAAATCAGTACGCACAATTTGAGATATTAGTTTGCTCTGCTGTTTGGGAACAACTTTAAAGTGATGAAGATGTGAGTAAACAGTAAAATATCGTTCTGAAGATGACGCCCCAGACTAAACTGATGTTCACTACCCGAGACGGGACATCACTATAGTCCGCTGCGATCAGGTATCATTTACTTCAGTTATATTAAATCCAGCATAGCATAGCTTCTCCTGCAGTGTGATCAGGAGACTCCAAGCTTTTCAAATATAAAAGTAAGATATCATCACGTGTTCCTCGATTGTCTTTGTTGCCACAATGAGGCATTCTGACTATTAGTGATGACTTTACAAGATTAGTAAGATCTGACATTTTACATTCACTTCATTGACATAATCATGAATTTTCATAACATAAAAAAAAAAAACAAACAGAAAAAAATAACCTTTCCACATGGGTGACAAGCCATGCATTTGAGCCATGTCACTGGCATCAACCTACCTCCTTCCTCCCAATCCAAACTGTTGTTGGGCTTTATATAACCTTACACACACCAGAAAATTTCTATTTTTAAAAGCTGCCAACTAACTTTCCATAGGCATGTTTACCACGGTGTCACCGTCTCATAGTGAGGAGTAAAAGGTTGTGCTCATTTAAAGCAGCGCAAAGGAACTTTGGTCATTTTTAGCTCAGTGGGCCGTCCTATAAGCGCAGAAGTGAAGTTGCTTTTGCAGCTCTGTCCAAGATCTCTTGTTCATGCTCTCAGTTTGAGTGATTAGCCCCTTGACAACAAGACGAGGATGTCCTCGAGACCCTCATCCTCAGAGCCGTGGACGGCATAAATCGGCATATTACAAACCGTAATCTGTAACTGGTTACTAAAATAAGACCACAGCTCGGCAAGAAACGAAACTCGGGTCATTAAACCAAAGAGCCTTAGAAAGAAGTTCTTTGCAGACAGCGACCACCACAGAAGGAGTTGCAAAGGGAGGCTGCTGGATCTCCTGGATCACCCAACTCTTCTGATGCTGGTGAAGCCAACGAGGCCGACCAAACAAACAGCAAGCCTCGTCTTCACTCCCCTTAACCTGGCTTCAGGACCCGGGGGTGGGGGGTGGGGTTTATATTGGCCAGCAGGCGTTAAACACACGTTCATCATCCAGGGAAAGTAACAGGGTCTCATCTAAAAACGCCCCATGTTTATTGGTATGAAGAAGGCATATCAGAGATACCAGCTGTCAAGCATTGCTGCAACGCTCCTGTGTGAGTTGGTGGTAAAGATGGCCGCTCTGGCGTTGCTGGAAGATAATTTTAATCTGAGCTCAAGATGAGGACGAGTATTGAGGAATCGTTCTGACCTTCTGGTCGATAGAGGTCATGGTTTCATTGGGTTTTTACTCTCGAGACAGAAGGAACTTGCAGTACTTTAACACTTTAGTGCAAATATGAAAGTCGGCTGATGAAAAAAGTTTTATTTAACAAAAGGAAAAAAACTTATCAAAGTAAATGGTGTGATCTGGGTCACTTATACGTTAGCTGGGTTCATAATGTAGATAAACCTCAAGAATTGTTCACCATTTCACCGACTTCCTCTGAAAATAAGTTCATTTATGTGAAATTGTTCAGTGACGCATTCGAGAAAAGTTCTCAGTTCTCCGTTGCATTCACAGAATTCCACCCAGTTTACGCTTGTTTCATCTCCACATCCAGTCATTAAGAAACATCCCACCCAAATCCAATAAGGGAACAATAAGCCCTCACATTAGCATTCAGTTGGGGAGACTGCTTATTTCCTGTTGTAAGAATGATGCCATTATCAAGAAAAATCAGGATAAAAATTTCAGATGGGTCTTTCCACTTCTTCCTGGGTCTAATTTGTTAATAGAAATGACGTAAAATGCAGTTTAAAATAAAAAGAAATACAAATTTAGAAATAAAGACATCAAATTTAAGGAGGCATTTTTATGAAAGAGTATTGCTTTTCAAGGTCATTTCTGTTTCAGTGATAGGTCTGACATTTCCAGGATGTCAGGTCACCCGGTTGACCCAACAGTGAACCGTAACGATGCTACAGATAATAAATATACAGGATATCTGATTTATCCAAATGTCACAAGGAATTCTGTGTAGTGTATGTGCCTGGAGGACAACAGCTGAAGCTGAAGCTCTGCACGTTCAAGAAGAAACAGCAATGTAACCAAAAGAGTCCACATACCAAAGTTACTCCTGTTAAATGAATTTCCAGAAGATGAACGATCTTGTTATTAACATAGCGATAACCAGGGACGATCAATGGGATAGACTTCCTCCAATCCTGAACGGGAACCAGTATGGATGTAGGATGGGTGATGGATAACACGAGATAACACCAGCACTGGATCAACATTCAACATATAATGAAAAAAAAAAACATAAAAGAAAGAAAGTAAATAGGTCTTCTTGCGACGTCTAATGCTGGATTTTGATGTGATAAAGCAGTCAGAAGTTCAGCTCCTTGGACTGAGGTTCAGGACTCTTTAAGGACTATGACTTCTCTGACAGGTTTTCTAAGACAATGAATGCTAATAAATGCTCCTGTGTTCACACCTTTAACAGATCGTAAACAATTACCACAGCAGCGTCTCAGAATGATGGAGTTTCAATATGAGCCACCACATTAATCAGTAACTACTTCTTCCTGTGCTTTTAATTCTTTTATCTGGATAAAAGAAGCTGCATTTCTCCAGCAGCCTTTGAACTCTCTCAAACACGCGAGGCCAAATATTTACATGTCAGCCTCTGCTTGTTTAATGTTAAAGGTACATTCACACAGCAGAGTAAATGAATGAAAAAAAAAAAGTTTTAGACAAAACACCTCAAGCGGCTGATGAGTACCAGGCCACTTCACAATGCCGGTCCCGCGGGCTCAATCTCCTTTTCAGGGCATGGGAGACAGGGACCCAGAGGTCTGCTCGGGGGCTCAGCGGAGAAGCAAAGCCCTGCTGACACTGCTGTCTCTGTGAAAAGAGGCAATCTGTGCATTTACAGTTGGCTCAGTCCCAAAGAGATTAGACCGAGGTGGGCCGGATCGCCATGTGAGGGCATTATGGACAAAGACGGCGAGCCATCTGATCAGCTGAGAGCGCATTCATCATCACAAAACAATGAGGTGCACCAAGGCCTTAAAGAACTTGTCGGCCCTCCCCTGAACATCTGACGTTCATTCAGGTCTTTACAACAACGAAACCGGCAGCAGAAGAAGATGTTTTAATGCACTTTGGTGAATTTATATGTGTTGTATTTCCTTCTTAACAAGTGACAGTTGAATAAATTAGCTTACACACAGCTAAACAAAGAAAAATATTCATCGAAAGATAACTTCCCGGAGGTGAAAACCCAACATTAAAAAAAAAAAAAAAAAAATCATGTTGTGTTTTCCGTTTTGGTTTATTTCTTTGATAGGGTGTGCTGTTGTGATGAAATGCGCTCTGTTTTGACATACTTTCTGGAAAAAATTTTGATTCAAAACTCAGCGCATTGAATGGCATATTGGAAATAGGTTTAGACAATAAGAAATACCAATATATGTTGTTTCCTCACAGTCACGTAAAAAGATCAAAAAATACAATGTCAAAACCAATGGCTAACATCCCTTTTTTTTTTTTTTTAATGAACTCCACAGATCTAAAAGTCTTGGCTCGCATATCAGTTATCAAAATATCCAATGACTAAATTTAAAGCCCAGAAACAATGCCAGTTGCCCCCAGGGCCTCAGTCATCAACCCGCAGCTGATGGATTCCCAGATTGCTTCGAGGCCCTCGGGAAAAGAGTTGGGCAGCGCCGTTAGCTCGGGGAAGAGGTCTTTACACCACCTTCAGGGCCCGTCATGTGGTGCACACTGACCCAAAAGTCATTTATTTCCCCCCAAAATCGCACAAATACACAAACAATCAGAGAAACCAGAGCGTTTGTTAACTCTCCTGTTAGGTTCATTTGTCAGGAACAGTGATTGTGTTCCTGGGTCAATTTGACCCAGAACATAATAATGTGTAATGTAAAACACACCGACTGTCATTTTAAACTTGGGTAAGGCATGTCCGTTCGACGTTATTGGTGAATTAGGGGAGGATAAATATAATCCAGAAGAATAAACCATGTTTCCAAATGTGCATTTTTATCCAGAACGGTTGCATTAAAAACCCGAAACAGGGTCTGCAACAGATCAAAATCTTTCCTTTTTTGATGGTCAGATTTGTAAAAAAAAGTATTGATGTCAGGAATAACAAAAGTAAAATCTCACATTTCAAAAAGAAAATGTATTGCATGAAAGCCAAAATCACCAAACATCTAGATATGATGGAAAAATCTTTATTTATTTACTTTTTTTCATATGACTAATGCAACAAATGCACTTTACTATCCAGTTCAACATGACTAAAAGAAAAGCTTATGTCATAAAGTCAGTAGTGTAAAAGATGGGTCTAAATATTAATATTACAGATGTTAAGCTGTTTATATTGTGTGGCTTATTCAGTTCGAGGAAGCTTACTTAAAAAACATTTTAAAATACAGTTTTTCAGATGGGGAGTGGTTAAAAATTTCAGGTGAAATTCAGAAGTTATTTCTGCTAAAGAAAACCTGGACTGTACTTCTTTTCCTCTGAAGTATTTCCATTGATATTTTGTTTTTTTTGAGTAAATTAATTGTTGATGCTTAAATGTGTCAGTTTCATCTGCAGAATGTTGAGTGTTTGTTCGAACATTTGGAAAAAAAATCAGCAATTTCCACAAAATATACTAAATTTATCACAAATGCGTGCTTGAGAATAAAAAGCCAACTCATTTTTTTTATCTCCCGGTCTTTGTAACAAGGTTTCAGTTAAATCTGCTAGTAAGTTTTATTTCATTCAGCAAAAAGAGCTCCGTCTCTGGGTGGAGGACCATGTTTAATAATCATAAACTCCCCATTGCATTGCAGCACAAAGCTGTAACCCTTGTTTAAAAAGAGGCACACCTTGTAGAAGGGGACGATGGAGTCGAGAGGTTCAATCACTCCACTTTCTGGACATCATCAGTTCTGGTCAGTGGTTAGTTTAGTTCAAGCATCAAGGTCTTTTTTTAAAATACACCTTTTCTGCAGTCTACCTGCGATGGGATCATCTAAGAAGTCCTCGAGTTGAGAATTTAGACATAGCAACTGTAAAGTTTAATTTATGCTTTAAAGTCAAACCAGTAGCATACTTACTACATGGAAAGCTATACCATACCCTGAAGACCACTAGTTTGTTATTTTCAAAGCAGGTACATAGACAGATTGCTTCAATGTCACTAAAAATCACTGTTGGTCAACATTTAGCAGCTCCATCTCCCATTTGTTGCTAAACTGGAGCTACATATACACCCTTTAAGGGCCTACGTCACAATGAGATAAGTTGGAGGTTAAATATAAAAGTTTTATTCGGTGCCAGAATCATAGAAATATCACTTATGGCTCCAAATGAAATATCTATGGCGTACCAGCCACAACTCCCCGTAAACTGAAGAGATGAGAGCTTTAGTTAAAGGCGAAGTGGCAAAAAGACTGGAGCGAGGCACTTATCAAAGGTGCTCATATTTGAAGAGCACATTTCATGTCAGGTAAGTTCAAAAAAGGCATTTACTGTGTATAACACAGCATGTCCACTGGTAGCTATCGTTCCCATCTTTTCATAAATTGGAGCAGTAAAAACGGGTAATGGTTATATCATCCTTTCACTGAGTCTGGTCCGTCAGGGTTCATTTCCTTCAGTAACACTCACGGTCCCGGTGATTAAACTTACGTACTCAGACTAGGACACTGCTGCATGTTTTATGAATATTTTCATCCATAACTAGTTAACCCTCCTGTTATGTTCATTTATCAAGAACAGCAATGGTGTTCCCGGGTCAATTTGACCCGGATCATAACAGGAGAGTTAACTCAGGCCTGCTAACGCTGGACACAGGTCACCCACCCATCAAAATACGCCACTGTTTATTAACAAGAAAGGGGTTCATAGGAATAAGACAAAAGTAAGATCAGCACTCCACGTGTTTACCTGCAGAAAAAAATATCCAGATCGCCACCTAGTGTTTGGTGGTGTAATTGCAGACGAAATGACAACGGTAGCTATAGATAGGCTACATGGGGAGTTGCTATGTAGAAGCATAAATCCATTTTAAAAGTGAACACCACCTGCAGTAATTGTTTGGTAAATGGCAGTAGAAAAGTTTGAGAAACTCCCAAGTGTCAAGCTTTTGCCAAGTTAGATGCAACTAAAACCGCTTCTGACATCCTTAACTAAAAAGCCAAAAGAGGAGCAAAAGGTTTGAACTGCATGTAGATGGGTAAATTATGAAGGGAAAGAGCTGTGAAAGCAGAATGTGCTCCACTCTCATATACTTAATCCTTAATCTGTTTACATACAGCAGACACATCATGCTAATTCTCCATAAATGAAGCATCTGTTTCACCCGCCGCTAAGACAAAAAAGCGCCTGGGTCAGTCGGAGAGGAGCTGGAGTTAAACCTTGAAGGAAAATACTGAGAGAAAGAACGCATTTGCAAGGGCCAAATGCTTCACCAAATATGTCACAAACGCTTTTACATACATCATTTTGATGTATAGACCAGCTATAAAGCATCAAAGAGCTCCTTTCTTTGCATTCTGCATTCAAAGCAGGCTTGAATTATACCCATTAATATAAATGCTTCATGCAAAAGTCGCAGTGTAGCCAAGCAATCTCACACTTGAGGACACAAATCTAATCAGCGGTAAATCAGCAGCAACTGAAAAACTCCCGTCCTGCTTCTCCCTGATAGTGAAAAGAACAACAGTCATCAGCAGGAAGAGGAAACAATGTCCAATGTCACTGCAGCAGAGACGGGAGGATAAGAAATGTTAAACACTCAGAAATCCTCGGGCTGAACAAAAGATTTGTACATGTGTAGCAATTAACAGGGAGTTTCAAAATTGTCTTCTTGTACCGAGATGTTGGATTTTTTTTTTTTTTTTAATTTTTTCTTGAAGCAAAGACAATCTGCTGTTTGGATGAAAAGCTTCCGATTCATGGCACAGCGCTTCTGAGACAAGGCATTCGTCAGTCTGGTGTTGCATTTGTCTCATTTGGCAGAACCTGGTGATTAGATTCGCAAGCTGGCACCAGGGAAAACACACACACACACACAAACACACACTACATTTAGTGAACACTGAGAGGCCTGGAAGGCTGAAAAATCTTCCTTACTTGTTTTCCTAAATGTTTACTGAATCCTAAAAGACTTAAAATTCACTCGACGATGCCTTCGCAACCTCTCCTCCATCTGCCCTACGTTTCACCCTTTGACCTGGATTAGCATCAGACCTCCCCTGCCCCCCCTTTCACCCCATCCGTTAATATGGTGGATGCATACAGTACGTTATAACATGAATCTCCCTTAATCCTCCTCATCCGTCTGCGTTTGCCTTCACGCGCCGAGCGCTTGCACTTCGCCCAACTTCTCCATCACTCCGTCACATCCTGCCTGCAAACATATTTGTGACGGCAGCAGGACGAAGAAATCCCACATCGCTGCTCCGCAAATGCAATTACAGTTTGAATAAGCAGCTACTGACAGGCAGCTTTCTCTGGCCGAGTTAAGACAGAAAAGGAAAAAGGGTAAAACCTGCCAGAGCCCGGACCCGAGGACACCAGAGTAATGAGCTGCTGTTTTTAGAGTATATGATGTGGAGGAGGACAGGTCGCAGCGGTCAGCTGTAGGTCAGGTAGCTGTGTCCAGTAACCTGTTTCCTGATTAGGATGAAGGATGCAGTGCCCATGAGGGAGGAAAGGTGCAACTGAGCTGGGGGGGCCCCTGTGGGGGCCGTTTGTTGTTTGCAAATAATCTGGGTTTTTGGTCAATGGGGAAACAGTTGCAGCTCTTCCTCCTGCAAGGCCTTGCAGACAGCAACATTAATCAGGATGAGGACGAGCCTGCTGGGCTCTCAGTGACAAGTCAGCAGGGAAACAAACTCTCCCCGTGCCGCCCCCCCCTCCCCTCCTCCCTCCTCCCTCCTCCTCCTCCCCGCGCTGCATCTCCGTCAGAGGTCTGAGGTGTCAGCTGGATGCCACAATTCTTGTCACTATCACTGTTTTCACAACTGTCGCAGAGAAAAACTGAAAAAAGCAGCACGAGGAGGGGCGGGATGATTTACAGGCTGCCATTTATCCCACCAGCAAGTAAACATTTGTTTTAGAGCCCAAATGACACCAGCATGACAAAAACCTTCTGAAAATAAGACAATAAAACAAACCCTCGCTGTGTTTCATTTGGAATATTTAATTGTGAATCTACTTCAGCCTTAAAGTGAAAACACTCGATGAACCAAGCAATCTGAAAACAGACACCATATTTTTTCCGAGTGAAATACTTGATTTTTTTCACATTTTCAGAAGTTTTGTAGCTTACAAAAAGAATTATGTTGCATGAATTGTTTCTACTTTCTATTAGTTTGCAACTTTTTAGTGTCTGCTGTCTTAAAAACAAAAATCAGGATATAACAGAGGATCACAGCTGTGCAAGAGCCTTAAAATAGTGATTTTTCACTATAAAACTTGATTTTACTGCTTTTGTCCCCTCTTTTTTCTGCATTTAATCACCTTACAACCCCACAGTATTACTAAAGTAATTTCTTGCAACAGGAGGCAGTAAAACACAAACTGCTGTTGCAGGATTAATTAGTTGTTTTAGCACCTGGGGTATTTCCAACTGTATCTGCTCCTTTGCAGAATAATGATGAGACAAACTGCACTTTAAATGTGGATGTATCAAGCAATAAATAAACACCCTGACTGGAGAAAAAAAAAAAAGAAATCTACAGTGAGTGCACGTCCAGGTCAGTAAAAAATTTCCTGAGGCCACAAGTTTTGTAGGTTGGCCATGTTTTCTTCCTCATTATTTTCACTGAGACCACCGTGTTGGCACTGAGTCGAAGCTGCGCACTGCAGAAAAAGAAAAGAAAAGAAAAAAAGACACTTAATCTGCATCTCAGTTTTCTAGGAAAATCATGGGATGTAAGGCTGCTTAATTACAGAAAAAAATTATAATTAATAATATTTTGGTCGAGATAAAAGGCATGATTATTTCCCAAGACTCCACTGACTTCTTTAAGCTTGTTGTATTTATTAAATTTAAAGGAAACTTCCAGAGTTAAAGCGACTCTTGGTCTATTATTACACAGAGAGGAGTGTAAAATTTCACTGGGGACTAAAATGACATGAACCAAAGCAGTTTCGTATGTCGCTATAATCAAAAGTGTCATTCCCCTTCAGCGATAGTGTGGCCCTGCAGACAAAACAAGGTAATTTTATCCTTCTACGTATGTGTACAAAAAGGAAATAAAAAATGACTGTTTGTACAGGAATATCTGTCACACAAAGTCACTGTTTTGGTCTGTAATGAGAGTTTACACTCATACCCACCTTAGTAACAGATCCAGGACCGTCATAACTCTACCATAAAAGCCATCCATCCAACAACTGATGACACACCTGCTCAAATCAATTTTTTTGTGTCTCTCAAAAACATAGAGCCAAAGTTAAACTTGTGACTAAGATTCAATTGATTGCACAATCCTAAAGGAATGGATGGACTTAATTTATTATGACTTACTGGTAAAAATGAGGGCTTAATCAAAATCAAACTGAAATTTCAATTTCAAATAATGCAGTTAGGAAGTTACAAAGTCTATATGTGTATCATAACCTGTGCAAATGTCTGATGAAGGCTTAAAACATAGCTGCTCACTGGTTTTATAGAGTCATAATGTCCTCCTTGTGTGAAAGTCACGTCCATCAAAGAAAAGTACCTTTTGTCCTCGCGTGCTAGTCACAACAGCCAACTGAAAATGGCCGACACCTAGAAATGTGAAAGTAGGGAAGGCGTCCCATTTAAAAGTAATCTAAAGAGGAATGACAACCGTTCAACCGAGAGATAAAACATTATCCCAGAATATCAGGACTTTGGATTTAATAAAGGAGGTGAACAGCAGAAAATGTCCAGTTTCCACAAATGAGAGGCAACGCTTCAGATCAATAAAACAAATATAAAACATCAGATGAAACTAGAGGTGGTGTTTGTGCAAGGTCAGTGACACAGACGATGACTTCTGAGTCATTCGTGATGGTAGCAACTTATGAGAAGATAACCAACCGTGTTAGACTCGCCAAAGACATGTCGTCCATCAACACAGTGACAAAACAGAGGTTTGAAAGCTGAACTCTTGACAAAAAGAGACCCCATTCAGGGTGCGGAGTGAAAACCGGTCTTCGGCTTCGTAATCGCAGACTGAACTGGAGTGTGTGTCAGAAAAAAAAAATCGCAATTAAGACATTTCCCTCAATCGTTCAGCCCTACTTACCGGTACCTTCTTGTTTGAATATAAAACACTGTCCCGTGCTCTGTCATCTGACTAAACAACAAATGTCCATTGAACTGGAACTGTTTGTACAGGACCAGTGATGCTCGCACTTTCGTAACACTCTGCTATTTTCAGTCTCAACATGGCCTTAGCTCCAGTTGGCAGACGGGTTTCTTGCATCCCCAGAAGTAAGATAAGACATGATCTGCCCCCCTCCATCCCACCCCCTACAAGCATCGCTTCAGAGAAAGAGGGGGCGGGGAAGGGTGAGACGGGTGTGAGGGGTGAAAGGGTGCAGGCAGAGATAGTGGAAAGATGGAGAAGCATTCTAATAGTATGATTCAGCTAAAGGTATCCATTCCCACAGATGGCAGGCTGGCTCCTATTGACTTACATAGGACGGGAGTAAAGAGGCAATCAAAACCACCCCAGAGACAGACAGTCAGCACATCAAAGACAGCCAGACCAGTGTGCCCGAGGCCGCCCATCAGACCCGACTAAAAGAGAGCCGGGACTGTAGAGTGTGAAGGAAATGTACTCGGAAATGCCACAGAGTCAAAAATCAAGCCAGATGTTTAATTATTACGCTACAATAACCTTTAAATATCACGTTAAACGTCTTTCACCGCCAGTGGAAGACGCTTGAATCGACGGCCCGACACTGCAGTTCACCCAGACGGACAACCGAAGATCCTGAGTGACGGCCCAACGCCGTCTGAATGTGGCGGCGCCGAGCGCGGGCCAGGTGTCAGAGGACATCCTGCGACACCTTCCCACACAGCGCGACAGCCACAGATGTGCCTCCGGAGGTTTGCTTCGGAGGCTCGCAGCCTCCACGCTCGCTCACCTGCCACTTCCAATAAGAGCAGCGGGGGACGGCGGAGGAAAGTTGGGAAATCTGAAATGACCTGACAATGACGTCAATCCTGTACTTTGGCAGACGCAGTCGCAGCAGCACATGTGGGTCAGAGTCGCTCCCGGCGTGAACCTTCAGAGAGTCTGTGCAGGTACTTTTAATCAGTCTAATGAACGCTGGCGGACAGACGGGAGTTGATCCCCAGCCTTCGATGAGCAACTGATGCTGCCGCTGAGTCGGCTCTGACAAAAAACACACCGTTAATATTTCATTAAAGTCCTGTAATGATCCTTAAACTGCACTGCTGGCTCCATGTCATCCCATGTTGTTTCCCCTGTCTCCATGTATAATAAATACAGATGATAGGAAATGTCAATACTGGGCCAGAGGGACCGGGCGGGGGTGTTTTGATCTAACCAGATTCGTATTTCTAAAGTACAGAAAACATCTTTAGTAAAACACAAATTACGATTATTAAGTGAAATTCGAAGATTAAATGAGCCTGTAAAGATGCATTTTAATCATTTATTCTCTTGAATGGAAAGATTAAATAAAAGGAATGATTTTTTTTCTCAGATGAATGAACAAGATTTAGATGGATAACACAAATGTGTCATTTCAAGTTAAAAGTCAGAATAATTTTATATTCAAAAGACACAATGAATTCATTATCCCTAGAAAGATTGACCCAAACATATTCAGACACAAAGACAAATTTCCGAAGCTCCTGTTTCATACTGAATTTGGACTCTCAGCTTGAATTTGAGTGCGTTCATATCTAAAGTGGAGGAAAGCTGTTAAAAAAAAACAAAAAAAGATCACAGGCTTTTTTTTTTTTTTTTTTTAAGTGCCCAAATTTAACCAGATAATTGTTTCAAGAGCTGTTTCACTCGTTTAAGCAGGAGAAAGCTTTGGAGTTGACTTCAACTGTTACATTTGCATTTGTAAACTACTGCAAACATGTCACTGCAGGAAAACAAAGTCTACCTGAAGCCAAGTTCAAGCTCGATGCGTCGCCGGCTGGTTGTATTACCGCGCACAACCAGAAGTGAAATTTTAAGAGCAGTATTCTTGTGGAAGTTCAACCGAATCCTCCTGTGTGCTTTTTCTCAAACGCCAGTCAGCCTCAGACGTCACATCTTTGAGCTTCAGTATTAAAAGTGTTTATTGTCGTATCTACGGTAAGGAAACGGGTTTCCCTGGACAATGAAATCCTTACTTGGCTTTGTTGAGGTGTTAACAGATTTTTATTCAAATTTCTGCATCTCAAGTTTCCACCTGTGATTGGTTATCACTGCCCTGGCCTTCATCCGAATAAACAAGTACATGATTTCTACCAGCAAAGAGCAAATGCTCTGTAGGACGCAAGACTTAAAAAAGTAAAGTTCATCTGTTTATCTGGCAGATGAACTTTACGTACACAACAATAATGGCAAAAAGAAAGCATCCAAAAACATAAGGTACCAAAAGGGTTCAGAGGACTGAAACAGGAATGGGATATGTTGGAAAAAAAAACAAAAAAAAAACAGAAGTGCTGAGTAAGCAAGTAAAAACAAGCAGACGAGACCGTGACGTTGTGGTTGTGTGTTTCTGTTGAGTTGTCATGACTCCTGCTTATTGTTTTGCATCATAATATTACACTGTGTTTGCATGGATGAGTAACGCTTCCGTTCATGGTGGCGCAGGAGGACACCTTGTATTTATGCTGCTAGACAAATGTGGTCACATTTGGACTCCCTCCAGATGTGGTTGGAGATCTTGTCCTCAGTGTGTCTAAACCCGTACCCCAGATGTGACCACTTGTGATCAGATAACTCAGGATAGATTTTAATATCAGGTTTATAAAGGAGCCTCGAACATTAGGGGTTGATCCCTGGATCACATCAGAGGTACGGTCCAACTCCTTCACAAGGTAAATGTGACATGAAGGAGGGAAGCATGGACCTGCAAGGGGAACGTGCTTAACGGTGAGGATTTAACCCTGGGCTGGCTGCACGAGGGCAGGTGAGCTACCTGGCACCTCTTGGGTACCTGCACTGATCTCCACCATACTTTCTGCTATCGTCTACTTCACAAATGCAAATACAAAGCACTTCATAAGTCTCAGTAACTGAAATGCCGGATCAGCGTTTTCCAGAAAAAGAAGAAATATCTTGAAAGACGGAGTAGACATGAATCACCTTCCAAATGACGAAGCTTAAGACCAGCCTGTAACAGAACGACGGGAGATCACTTGAAAGCATCTAAGCATGCAAAAATCCACCAGTGGCATGGGCATACACGGCTTCAAGTGACACGGACTTACTGATGTTTATTGATGATGAAGCAGCTGAATGAATCCTGAGGTGTGCAGGGATATACCGTCTCAGTTTCAGCCGAAGGCAGCAGAGCTGACAGGACGGTGCAGACGTAAGAAACCGAGGCATGAATCTAAAGAAGTAGAATATTCTGCAATAATTGGTAAAAAATAAAATAAAATAAAAAAACCATAATTAAAGAAGTGAGGACGGGAGCAGTAAATGCAGGGAAAAGCATCACGTTTTTGATGGTGTTCATGGGGGGGGATTCCTGAGAAACCAAAGAAAATTAACTTCATATTTATAACTATTTTTTTTCTCCAGTGACTTTAACCTTCTGAAAAAAAACAGTTGTACTATAGTAATAACTGTTTCACTTGGAAAAAAAGACTTTTTTTAAAATCTATTTTATGCCATCATCTTTTTATCTTTGGCTAAGGAAGATTACCATAATCTCACCAACAGGCTTGTAGGAAGGCTTCAAGTAAAAAAGAAATCTATGAGGAGATCTGTGATGCCAGTTGGATTTCTGAGTTGTGAGAACAAACATACGTTGTAACAGAAGTAAACAGTCATTAAATCTTTTTTTCAGACATCAATTCTTCTTTCATAACACTGTTTTATTTGTTCTCTGGCAATGCCACCACTCCTTCTTATAAAGCTGCCATAAAATGTGTCACGGGAGTCGTAAATTTGAGAGCACCCAAGAAAGAAGTTATCTTCTGATGCAATTTTTTCCACCTGAGGCAGTTTAAGACGATTGGAAAACAGTTAGTGAAAGGTCACTGAAAAAGCTGGCTTTGAATGAAAGCCACCGGCGCTGCAGTCAGATTACTCATCGTGTTTGGCAGCGCTGCAAAAAACATGTGGGCCTCACCTTTTCGCTGTTGTGGGCAAACAAAAGGTGTCTGCCCATTTGGCGCTCCTCCTCCTCCGCTCTGGCAGCTCAACGGTGGGATTTTGAAACCGGCTTATTAAACATGTGGGCATGTTTCCTTTCAAACACGAGTCCTTTCACTCGCGCATAAACAAAGAATGTAGGTCAGTTAAACAGTTTGTGTCTGTTCCCTCCCTCCACGCCTGAGCTCAACTGACAGCAAAATCAAAACAGATTGCTGGGCGAGTGCGAGTCACCTCGCCGTGGACAACCTGAGAGCTGGAACAGGGAACGGCCTCACCTGCCCGACGTTATCTCCGAGTGCTCGACCCAACCGCAGCCAGGCTTTTTTGCCCACCCCTACCTGTCAAGCAGCGCCGCGACATCACTGTCTGACTGTCTGAGAGCAGCCGAGGATCAGGTTTCCTCTCTACTACGACAGGAGTCGAACACAGACCTCCTGTGTGTGTTTATAGCTGCGTTTCATTCACAGGCATGAACTGTGTCGGGCTACTTGTAGTGAGCGAAGAGAGAAACGAGAGCAGCGTCGGGGGATGAAATCCATTCACTGAATGCATTAAACACAAGGCGTGTTGAGTTTTCCATTTGATATAAAGCAGCAGCTGTGAAAGCCTGTCATCGTGGATGTGTGTGTGGTGTGTGTTTAAGTGTAAGGACAATGTCATCCAGTGTGTGGAAAAATTATTTTTCTCACTCTGAAGTACTTAACAAGTAAAGGGGGGATTCCCAGAGCAGTTCAAGAGCTTAAGGAGGAGGATAATTTAAACTACACACCATGTACATATGTCAGTCTGTGTGTGTGTATATATATATATATATATATATATATATACACACACACACACACACACACACACACACACACACACACACACACACACACAAGGTGCAGCTGAAAGAAAAAGCTGCAATAGTTTAGAGCAGGGGTTCCCAAACTTTTCCATCATAAGGCCCCCCAAGCAGCATTAGCTTCTTGCCAGGGACTTCCAAACCCACAGACACGAGAACACCAGTTAATTTTGGTGAGAATGATTAATTAACATTATTATCGATAACAACTTCCTGCTTTTTACCATAGCAACTTAACAGACACAAGATATATTATAAGGGATTTTACTAAAGACAAAAATGAGCTCCAAGGACAACTGGTACACACATTGCTACTCAACTTTGTTTTTTTGCCTAGCTTTCCACTAATTTTCTGAGGCCCCCCTAGAGCCCCCCAACGGTCCCCCAGGGGGCCACGGCCCCCACTTTGAAAACCACCGGTTTAGGGCATAAACAGTTTTTGACAGCATATTTTTTCAAATATTTATACATGATGTGGACTAATTACAGTGAGACAACTTGAGAGATTTGATGACAGTGACACAAAGGAAGATGGTAAAATTAGCTCGTCTTGTTCAACATGAGCTGAAAAACCAACAAAATGAGACTTTTAATACAGAACCAGGCCAAGAGAAAAGCCACACTCTGAATTTAACCGAGTGCATCCAACTGGAAACTCCACAGGAGAAAACATGATGATGTCTAATAGTAAAAGTCAGAGTTTTTTTTTTTTGGTTAATTGAAGACTTGTAAAGAAAAATCAAGGTATGGGGTCAAAAGAGGTAGGTAACCTTAATAAGACCACTTATGAGTGAGGCTAATCAGAAAAAAAAACAAAAAAAAACCGCTGCAATTTTCCATGGAAAAAGGTCGTGTGCTGATGAGTCCAAATTTACCCGTTGCCATAGTGATAGGCACATCGGGGTAAATGGAGTGACGCCTACTGTAGCAGTATTGTGATCAGGAATGTCTTCAGCTGGTCACCCCAAACCTCAAACTGACCACCTGAACAATCCGAATGACAGAAATGTAATAAAAACCATTCTTCTTAGGTTGTAATACCAACGAGATATCGTTTTCACAGGTGTACCGGCCACTGCAGAGTCCAGACCTTTAACCCCACGGAGGATGTCTGGCGTGTGCTGGCTGTACGCGGTGGTCTCACTCTCCCATCATCAGAGCAAACAATGCATGGAAACTGGACTCCAAATCCAGAAGATATTGAAGAGGAGACATACGGAGAAATACAGTGAGCAAGAATCAATTCATCCGTCATCTACGCCTGGTTTCTCCCGCTTCTCTGGTGACCCGTCCGGGAGTACACCCTGGACAAGAACCAAGACATGTAAACCTTGGGGGAATGAGAAGTCGCTGTCAAAGAAAAAAAAAAAAAAAGAGCGCTCGGAGCACTGATGAAGCCAGAGTGGAAATATCGGGAATCAATTTATATTCCTCACAAAACATGACTCCAGGAGCATATTAGGGGCTCCAACATGTCTCCATGTGGATTTCAGAGTGGCTTTTCCAGCTACTGATTTTTTTTCCCTCCCTGATGGCACAAACATATTCTAACATGACAATCCCAGGATTCATCGTATAGGACTGGTTCAGGGAGCATGAGAAATCATTTTCACGCATGGATTGGCCAAACAGAGTCCAGACGTTAGCCCTATTGAGAATCTTGGGATGTGCTGGAAAAGACGAAAAGACTGCCTATCGCCGGAAGACAGCTGGGATAAGCTCCAGCGGACCCCCGCAGGTCTGGATAGGAAGAAGTGGGCGTAGACGATGGATGGATGGATGGATGGATGGTGGAGAGAAAAGACCATCATCAGTACAAGATCTTGGTGAAAAATGAATCCAACTCTGACTGAAAAGGACGCCGCAATAACGCACGATCTTTTCAAATCAGTGTCACAGCTGCTGAAATCAGCAGCTGAAATGTAAAGTGACACTTTTAACTCAATCTGCCCAAAACCTGCCTCTAAACTTTTATCAATACTCCACAGCATACGCGGTATGATTTCAAAGAACGGGTCTGGGTGTATTTATTATGTTTTAGAGCAACAGGAAGACTCAGCAGAGGGATGCTGCAGAAGGTCAGAGAACACGAGTTTCACTCGTCGGTGGTGAAACTACTCATCAGTGAGACACACAACACGGGCTCTGTGATTTCTACAAAGGCGATGTTAATGTGAATGGACACTGATTGGTGAGTCCTTGGGCTTCCTCCGGTGCGTCCTTGTTTCACCTTGTCAGGAATTCAACATTAATGCAAAACTTCAGTATTATATTGTCAGTACTATAAATACTGTATTCTGCTTTTTAAACCTTCCATGTTTCGTGGTGTTTTAGAAAAGCCCTACACATCCCAGTCATTTGCTTTATATGGATTTATATGATACTAACTATAAATGTTCCTCAAGGGAATATCTTACATAACTGTGTAACATTCCTCTACTTAAACTTTGTTTTAATTTTTTCCCTCATCT
The DNA here is from genome assembly GCA_028564865.1 of Zenarchopterus dispar. Taxonomy (NCBI): domain Eukaryota; kingdom Metazoa; phylum Chordata; class Actinopteri; order Beloniformes; family Zenarchopteridae; genus Zenarchopterus; species Zenarchopterus dispar. The sequence continues at coordinate 38,664 of JAOWBL010006305.1, forward strand.
TGGCCTCCTCTGCAGACTTGTGCTCATCCAGCTCTAATCCAGCCGGTCCACCCTGCTTTGATGAGGGCTGTCATTACAAAGTAGAGGACGACAAAACGCTCTGCACTCCACTACAGTACACATTCCCGTCCTCTTCATATAAAAAAAGGCTGACTGGCTACAGTATTCAGCGCCTGGTTTTCCATCTGAATACGGCTCGACCGGCTTGTTTTCCATATGAATGGGGGTCAACCGATAGCCTCAAAGGCTGCGCAGTGACAAAGAGAGATTTTTTTTTTTTGTGAAATGAGAATTTGGGGTGTATATAACTATTCTCAACTTGCTTTCTTGAATTTCTTTTCTTTACTGGAATGTATATTTTATGAGCCTTGCCAATTACATCACTCACCAGAGGGAGCAGCACTATTATGTAACAACCACATTGCTTTAAGCGCCTCAAAACACTTCTCCACATGGTCCCTTTCTTGGCCAACATACTTATCTGTATCTGAGAAGAAAAGAGATCTGTGAAATACTTTTAAACTGCAGGAGCTGCTAGAAATACATTTCTATCAACCCCTAATTTCAATTACATCATAAAAACACATTTGAGAAACAACAAAACAATTTAAAAAAAAAAAGGAAATAGGTTTATGCTTAGCTTATGTGAAAAGGTTTATGAAGTTAGTATTTTTGGTTAAGTTATGATTGATAACCAAGGAACAGATTCTTTTGGCAACATCTGAAATTATAATGTTTGGCCAGATTGGAGCATAAAATAATATTAAAGAAAAAAACTCTTTACAGCACAATCTTTTTTTTCTTTTGGAACGTAAATGAAAAAATTAAGCGCTCCAAGCTGGCCAGCCGGATCTATTAACTTCACAAAAAGTTTCTCATTTAATGGTTCTGGTACCTCAGCGTTCACTGGCATCCCCACCGGTACAAAAGCTATCAAACCAATTGCAATGAGGTGGGGGCGGGGCTTATGTGATGATTCATAGGAGCATTCAAGGGGCATCACTCAAAACAACCAAGATGGCTTCAAAACCGCTAATAACACCTTGGATCAATACATTTTTTACTGCATAACTACCAGCCATCGCTGTGCTACTTTGGACGCATTTAATTAATATTAGTCTGGTGGTTGCTCCGCCTCCGTCACACGTTTTGTTTCTATCATTGGTTTTATCCAGCGGTGTCCAGAAGCAGCTTCTCCTCAGTCTGTTCATGTGAAAGAGTCTCTCTGCACAGCAGACACAGAGCAGTTTGCTGTTAGTATACTGCCCATGAAAGAAACCAAGAAAGTTTATTTGTTTCAGTAAAGTACCAATGCTGAGAATGATGTCATCAGCTCAGTTTCTGCAAGACAACAAATTAAACATACATTCATGTCAAACACAGGGTGTTTCAAACAAACCTCTTTTGCTAAACCTCCTTTTTTAATTTTATATGTATGTTTTTCCTCAATATTCTGTATACAGCAAGGCACTGATTTCCCTTTGTGGGTTAATGCAGAATTATTCATTGCAACTCAGTAAGGAAAAATGTGCACAATGTCTTCAGTATTATGGGATTTTAAGTGAGTGGGTGGGTGGGGGGTGCTGCGTCTGCAGCATGCGTCAACTCAGCAACATATTCCTCCACAGTCTGGCAGTGTCTCACACTGAAAACCCTGCACAGACATTAATCTGGCAGCCGAACACAGGTTCCTCACCTCTCGTCAAATCCCACCGGCAGCAGAGAAACAGAACGCACAAGGCAGCGCAATCCCAAAACAGGAGCGTGATGTCATTTGATAAAAATGCTGCTGTTAAATGGGATAGAATAGCTAAAACTGGGAGGCGTCTCAGGTCTTCAGGCGTATTAGATGCTTTAATTCATTCCAGCCTCCAAGTTGGAAAAAGATTACATAAGAACAAGCCTCCATGTATTTATGGGCCTCTATGTGTGCAGCCGTTGTGGCAGGGACTTTGGCTCACTGCGAGTCTGTCTGGAAATCACACAGGTCTCCAAGTTACACTCCAAACATTAGCTGAAAGACTGTTCCACCCAGAAGCACAAGCTCTCCCTGTAGAAGACAAACCCAGAACTGATATAATCTTGCAGAAAATACAAATTCCTTTCTGTACTCGAGGAACAGAAAATACCTTTGGACCTGACAGCCGTGTTACTCCACGGAGTCCAACAACAGTAAAATTTATCTTCCAGAACATGTTCAGCTATTACATTATATGTTTTACAGTCTCTTGCTTTTGTGCAAATCTTTGAAAAGAAAAATGGCGATATTTAAATGCTGAATAGTTCCATCTATCTAACTAAAAAATACTGGTATAGTGATTAAAACATTGTTTTTTTAATGTCACTCTAAAGTTGAATACCTTCGATCGGTAGGCAAAAAAAAAAAAAAAAGTGCAGAGAAAAGTTATGGAGTCTTTTCCCGGTAATTTCGGGTAAATTTGTGTTAACAAGTGAAACTGTATTTAATTTGAGCCGTCGTTATTGTTCTTCTTGTGAGCTACGCAGCTAAGCCTCCTTCTGTTTTGTGTATTATTGAAAAGTAGTGCCACTTGAGTCATTTATTAAAAGACTTTCAAGGCCATCTGGATGGAAAAATACAAAATCTGCCACACAATAGACTATAACAGGCTTTTAATCCATTTCGGATGTATCAATTGTTTCCCGAACCTGAACAGCTGCAACTTTGGAAATAAAAGTTCCGGCCTATTACTTATCCAACTTTACTTTCTAAACAACAACTACTTACGGTACTCCTAATGATTAAGAGATAAAAACCGCCACTGCTGAAAAGGTTTAAACAAAATCTACAAAAAAGCTGACTGTTCCGAAACTTTTGAGGGTAAAATACTATCGAGTTGAAATGCTATGAAATTTGCTAAAAATAATAATAAACATGATTATAATAAAAGACCCTGTTAAGAGATCAGACTAATTTGAAGGATTATTTGGTGTCCGGTGCCGTTACTCCTCAACCGTTTGAGACAGATGGCTAACCTTCGTGATAATACGTTCAATATTACTCCAAAGTTGGAATTTACGAGTTCCAAGTTGGAAGTTTAAACTGGAACAGCCGCTGAATTAGGAATTCCAAACTGGAAAGTGGGAGAAACCTGATCTACACCGGCTTCAGACATTCATTTCACATCCCTTCACGATCCAGTACCTGTCCACCTTGTGAAGACAAGAACCCCGTCCTCAAAAACAGCCCTGGGCCCGGGGGCGCCTCCTGGACCGGTCTCCCTGCCTGGATGAGGGGCCGGGCGGAGGTCGCACGCTCATGGGGGATCCAGGGCCGCCTGGGAGGGGGGGTTCAAGCGTTGGCAGGTGATGGCGACAGTAACTACCCTTGTAATTGTTTGTAGTACTTGTACTAATTATAATATCAATAATGATGTTAGGATTAATATTATTATTGACCCTAGGGCTGTTGTTGCGGTTATGGAGATGGTCAAGTGTGGACCAGCTCTCTCTCTCTCTCTTTCTCTCTCTTCCTCTCTGTCTCTCTCTCTCTCATCATGAAGACACATCACACAAACACCACAGTGATCACCACACTACACACACTGCACCCATCACTGTCTTTGTCGTTTTCGTCAGTCTTGTACTTTTGTGTTTCACATTGGTGGTTTTAGTCCTCCTAAGCAGAATTAGGAAGTCAGACATTAATGAAGTAGGTGAGATTAAACTATCTAGGAGGACTGGTGAAAGACACACACCTCACATTAATGCAACATATTAAATATCTCCTGCAAGATTAAAATGCATGTATATATCCATTGGATAAAGGTTGTACCAAATCACAGTACTAACCACTAAAATATATGCAGACAAAAAACAAAACAAACAAACCAAAAAAAAACAGCTCTGGTTCTGGAAACTGGAAACAAAAAGAAAGAAAGAAGTTCGCTACCCCAAATCATAACAGGCATTGCTTTACATGTGGGGGCGTGGGTGGGGGTGAACGGGGTGAGGGCGGGGGGTCAGGCTGTTTGTGCTCATGATGGGGTGGTGGTGGCGGCTCTACATGTTTTGTTAATGTATTGCTCAAATATTAACACACCTGAGACAACCTAGAAATCACTTACCCTACCTTTAAGATGCGTTCATCAAGCTTGGTTGCCAAAAAAGAAAAAAAAAAAAAGAAAAGAAAAGAAATTTGAGAAGTGTACAAATACTGGTGACTATTGTGGGGGAAAATGAGAGAAACAGAAAGAGAAACACCTCATAAGATCTCTGAAGAGCTCCAGGATGAGGGTAATTCATAGTGGTGATTTTAGCTATCACCACTGCACACTGAAACATGTCTGATGTAAATGCCTTAGTAACAGGGAAAACAACAACAGAGCCATTATCCACAGTAAAACATAATGGAGGTCCTATCACATTTAGGGGTTGTTTTGCTGACTCTACTCATAAAAGTTCTGTTCATATTGTATTAAAAGATCAGTCAGTCCAGAAGATCTAGACTGAGTCAGACATCTGAGCTAAACGCATCACCTGGTCTAAGAAAACTTGACTTGTGTTGAAAGTCATTAGTTCCTGTCCTGGTCAATGATCAAAGACAAACATCCAACGATACAAAAGAATTACTGAAAAAGAAACTTGACTTTTTTTTAAAACCTGCCAGCAATAACTCCTGAGTTAAGTCCACTTGAAAGCCTTTGAAGGGAGGTGAATGTACACATGCAAAAAGTACTCGTGGAAACTTTAAAGAACTTGCATACAGAGCAGCGAAGGACACATGGAAGCTATCAAGAGACAGATGCTGAAAGCTTCCAGTCGGATGAGAAATTCAGAAGCCGTCGCCGCTGCCAACGCTTGCAGCAAAATATCAGTGATAATTGAATCTGAGGAGCACTTTGTGTTTATAATTGGTTTCCCCTTTATGCAGTTTTCATTGTTATTTTTATTTTCCTCTGGAACTTCCATCCATCCATCCATTATCTGTACCGACTTAATGCCATTTAGGGTCGGAGGGGTCTGTTGGGTCCTGTCCCAGCTCTCTTTAGGTGAAAGCCTGGGGCACACTCCCATCCAGGGGTTCAATCTGGACTAGGGGTGCAAAGATTAGTCAACATCATCAACAAAAACTAATTTAATTGTCGACATCAAAAAATTTCAGCAGAGCGAGGCATCTACTTGCTTCCCGTCTCTGCTGAGAATTGTACATGAGCAGTAGAGTACAGCACCAGGTGAACAAATACAGGTGGCGGTCGATGCAACACCATGGCAACTGAAGACATCCATTTCCACTTAAATTTACAAAATAAAATTACTTGCAAGATTTTCAGAAGCAGACATTGTTTTGAATGACGTGTCCATCTTTCTTGTCTTTTATTTTTGATTGGCACATCGTTTAAACAACCTCATACAAAATTTAGAAGCTGAGAGCTAAATATGAGCCATTTAATAATTATGAGGTTCATAATCCGATTAGTCGGCTAATCGTTTCAATTGTCAATGACTAATCGGCTATCAGAATAGTCGTTAACTTGCAGCCCTAATCTGGACAGGTCACCAGTCCATCACCGAGCCACATATACTCGTAATTACTCCTATGGATCATTTAGATTCACTAATTCACCTGACATGCATGTTTATGGACTGTGGGAGGAAGCCTGAGTACCCTGAAAAAAATCCACACAAGTACCGGAAGAGCATGTAAACTCTCCACTGAGAGACACCAGCTGGGATTGGAACCAGGATCGTGGGCTCACACAGCAGCGTTGCTTTAACACTCGAGGAGCGGTAGTTCCCACGTGCCTTTATCGGACCATAAACAACCAAATTTCTTCCTACTCTCTACACACATGAACCAGGTGCAACTGTCCTGCCTCCATGTACAATTTTACTGGCTTGTAACCGCAAGCTGATTGGCTGATGTTTACAGTGAAGCGGCGAAAATCCAAAACCCAAAGTTCACTTTAGAAACGCTTGACATCACCTCATCCACACTGAACAGGTAGAAACAGTCCATTGGTAAACTATTCTCGCTAAGTTGATTACTTTAGTATAACTTAAGAAGAGTATACACAGGGTTAAATATACGCACACACACACACACATACATACATATACACACACACATATATATATATATATATATATATATATATATATATATATATATATATATATGTGTGTATATATATA
>JAOWBL010006320.1:0-16459 GCA_028564865.1 Zenarchopterus dispar
CTCTCTCTCTCTCTCTCTCTCTCTCTCTCTCTCTCTCTCTCTCTCTCTCTCTCTCTCTCTCTCTCTCTCTCCCTCTCCCACTCACTCTCTCTCTGGGATTTCTCTCAGGAGGAGAGCTTCTGGTCAAATACATCCAGCTGAGGAAGTCACCCCATCACCATATGTCACTCCCACACCCAATATCTAATCCTCATTAACCACCCAACCTTCTTCTTCTCCTCACCACCAGTCAGACTGTCCCAGCCCCTCATGTGTCAAAACATGCCTTGCCTATTTTTCTTTCTGCCTAAAAATATAATAATAATAATAATAATAATTTTTTTTTAAGAAACAGATCCCCAGTCATTCTTCTGGTGACACCATCTCTGTGCAACCTAACCCTGCGCTGCATCATGACCACTCCCTGCACAGGTGCACTGACTCTTCCATGATCTCCTAAAACAGCAGCAAGGCCTTATACGTGAAATGCACAATTGCATTTGGTGGGCCAAACACTGCTATCAGGGCCATGTTTTCAAACATTGCTGAGATTTAGAAAAAAGAAAACACTGAGGTCAGATGCAACCTACCAGGTCTGACGATTGTGCTTTTATAAAAAGTGACTAAACAGGCATGTATTTAAAATGTACATTAAATGACACAGCTTGGCATATAGACTTGCAAAGTCTATCTCCATCACCAGATGCTTTTTACTGGAGCTTTTCCCATGCTATCAACCACTTCTGCTCCAATTAGATCTCATGTTCAAAATCCTATTTTAGATTTGTTATTTTCCTAAAACCCAGTGTGTAGATTAATGTTTTATGGTGGGCACATCTGTCATGACATACAGAGTCAATGTCTGCCAACAGAGCATGTGTAGTGTATTGGCACAATTGAAGAGTCAAGACTAAGCAAAAACATCACAAGAGGACAAACATACATGTTAATCAGTAAAACCAATGAAAATGTTTTACTTATGTTAATAATGTCCATGTCATTCAAAAAACTATTTCCTCCACTGGTGCTCATTGAGAGTATCTTAACACATGGTACTTTCCCTTCATCTAACCCCAACCATGGCTAAGTGGTAGAAGATGGATAGATGGATAGATGGACTGACCATTTATGTTTTTTTTTTAACGTTCTTTCAGTTGTAACTAATATGTCACACAGCACATATTTTATACCAGATTGCTGACTGCTGTTTAGTATGTAGTTTTTGAAAACGGCCATTATGTATCACATCTGTTTTACTTCACATTCGGGGTTGCTGTGTCTTAATTCTGCCCACCTATTTGTTGCACCCTGACATGTTCATGTGCACATACTGTATTTATGAACCCGTATCGTCTTATTTTTGAGTGTCGTGTCTGCGCTCGACCAGACCAGTGGCCGTTCCCCAGTCAGTTCAAACAGTCTGCTGTCTGTGCATTTTCTCTTCTGCTGTATTTTTCCATGGATTTTGTTTTTATTTTTTTATCATCTGTTATTTTATTCATTAGATTACTCATGCAGGAACTAGCTGATTTCCAGTCAAGTCCTTAGTTTGTTTCACTTGTCTGTGGCATTTGGATTCACCATCTTCATCCCAGTTACAAAAATGTTCACATGAAACCCCTAAATTTGTTTATGAGTTCCTTTATTTTATTAAAACTTTAGGATTATTTTCTGTACTTGATGTTGCTAATAAAAAGAAAAGAAAAGAGAAAAGAAAAGAAAAATAAAAAAGAAAGATTAACATTAACAAAGATCTTTGCTGTCTTATTTTCTTTTGATGGTGTTCAATGAACCAATATTAAATAAATCAGTCAGCTACTTGTATACGCTCATCAGTGGATGTCAGTATGTTGCTAGATTGGCCAGAGTTGTTTTCTTCACCTTCAGCTTTCTGCATGTTTTCAAGATTACCATCACCAAGGAATGAAAACAACTTCTGAGCTAGTGACCGACTACTCTTGATGAAAATACTTTGCTTTGACAGACTGACTGGTTCTATTTGAACATGCTCTTTGCACATGTTTCTGTACTGTGGATGGAGCACCACTAAACAAAACTGTGACTGGATTAAAGTCAAACTACACTGCTGTCTACATATTCATTTGGGAATCTTTTTACAACACAAGGCGAAAAAAGAAAACTAAAAGCAAACTTTAGCATTTCTGGAGAGAAATACACCACCACACACTTCTAGAGAGTCATTAGTGATGACTGAAAGGGATTCCTTTTGTCCAAGTTAACAGACTGTTTTTTAAAACCACAATTTTGTTTGACCTGTTACCCATCCATCCATTTTTTATACCTGCTGAATCCAATTTCTGGGTCAGACAGGGGTCTGCTGGAGCCAATCCCAGCCCATTTCAGGTGATAGGCAGGGGTGCACCCTGGACAGGTCGCCAGTCCATCACAGGGCCACATACATAGACGAACAAACACACACTCCCACTCACACCTACGGGCAATTTTAGAGTTGTCAATCAGCCTAATGTACATGTTTTTGGACTGTGGGACGAAACTGGAGTACCCGGAGAAAACCCACGCAAGCACAGGGAGAACATGCAAACGCCACACAGAAAAACTCCTACCGAGAGTTGAACCAGGAACCTTCTTGCTGTGAAGCAACAGTGGTAACCACTAGGCCACCATGCTGCATTTGACCTGTTTTTTTTTTGTTTTTTTTTAATCAAAAAGTGTAATAGTTTGTTTTTGCTCTGAAGCCAGAAATGATCATAGACTCAGCCATTCATTCTACAGCAATGACACAGGACTGAGGAGATATTTGCTGCTAGTTTAGTAGTCACAGTAAATGGAGATGAGTAACGAGGCTTAACAGGCTTTCTGTCAGCAGCTTTCCTCTGGACATCACACTTAAGATTAAATACCATCACTAAACTCACAAGACGAGTCACTCACAGGCTGACTAAGGATATGAAAACTTAAATCCTTTTAGCAGCATGTGTCCAGTCAAAACACTACAGCTTTGTTGGCTTACGCTGCAATGTCAACTTGTAGAAGTTATAGATATTTAAGTTTATTATATGTTCTGCTTGTTCAGAAGATGTGTCATAAACTGGTACTAAATTTAAAAAAATATTTTAATCTAATTTGAATATTTTTATTTAAAAGTCTTGTGATTTGGGGGCAGGTTATTTTCTTTGCTATAAGCATTCTCTTGCAAAAATAAAACAAAAATGCAGAAAAAAAAATGCTTTTCAAAGGGAAAAAAATCTCTGAACCATTGCAAATCATACCAGAAAGTTACTTACAGTCTTTTTCCCAAATGCATTTTCTGTTTTAGTTGCATGTTTAAGTGCACATTTGATGTATGTGTCTCTCTGCACACGCAGCATGTGTGAGCATACGTGCTTTGTTTGCTGCTGTGTCAGGTTGCTGAGCTTTTATTTTTTTGATAGGTTTGTTGATCTATTTAATTTTTTACCATGTGCTTTGTTGCCAGTATATGCATGTTTCTGTGTGTGTGTGTTTCAACTTTAATGCTTTTTCAGCTTTGCGTGGCTAATGTGCATGATCTTGTGCTGGGCTGTTGTTCCCAAGCTCTCCATCCGGAGACTGCATTTTCAGTCAATCCAGAGCTTTTTAGGGCCTGTATCTTAGACTTTACATGGACAAACTCTTTACTAAAGTGTCCTGGAGGCAGGTCTCCCTGATTCAATGCCCACCCAAAATAGAGGCATATCAAGTGAAAATAGTGACAGTACTGTGTGTACTGTGTGAACGTATAAATAGCCAAAGAAATTGTGACATTAAATGATGGTTGAGAGAGCAGACTCATCCACCTTGAACCCTTGCAGCAGCTGCAGATGTCCACAGTGCATGTGGATTCAGCAGGCTGAGTTAGTGTGGGGTGGTGAAGTGTAATGCCGATGGAGCCAGGCATTTAGAGGAAGAGGGCAGACTGAGATTGGAGTGCCTTACTTGCTTTTTTTCTCTTGTGGCCGTGATCTATTTCAGCATCACAAAAATGAGACAATGAGAATCCATAATTACTGAGCACCAAAAAGAGAAGTGCTTGAACAAAGGGATGATAATGAAGGTAAAGGCTTGAAAAGCACTGCTAAGTTTAGTGGAAGATGGATTAAGAAAGAATAAAGAAAGTACAAGGGATGATTTTGTATTATTTGAAATGAAACAATTACGAATTCAGCTTTAGCGTAATTTATGATCCTTGATCATTTTAGCTATTATGAGACAATAAATGGGTGGCAATCAGTCTTCCCTAATGAGGGTGAGATTGCAGGCACTTCAAAGAATAAAGGCTAAATCACCTCTGCAAAGCCCTGGATGTTTTTTCATCGATCAGAATGACTTCAATAGAATCAGTGTTGCTCCTTGCACAAATTTTATCTTAGACTTATTCCCATCTAAATAAAGAATCCAGATTAAATTTCTCAAACTCAGAAACACACTGCCACTCAGTAACACTCATGTCAAATAAAAGACAATCCAAACTCCAAAAGCTGGCCCTAGAATCTAAATTGGGCCTGTTTCCTTAAGCCCACTCCTGAGTGGATTTCTGACCATTAGCATCATTTATCACACAATATGTCCATTAATCTTTTTTACATGTATTGTGATACCAGACTGTCTAAACATGAAAGAGGCCCAGTTTTATTTTTGTATGGTAAAGCCTGTGTAATGACTGACACGAGACACAGGTGAACTCTGGTGAGGAGTGACTTATTTTTCCACCCCTTGGGTTACATACAACCTCATAGCCCTGTGGGGAGCAGAGCATCATGGGAACAGTAGTCCTATTGCTACACCTCACCCTTAAAGCTCAAGTCATACTTTTTTCCCTAACAGATTCAAATAAAATACCTCAGGTAAGTCAAATAAAAAGAAATGCGGTGCATACCTTTTAGCCGTAACTATTCTGTTACTTTTCTCAACAAAACACCTCTCTCTTTTTTTCTTTTCTAGCTTGAACCCCTTTGTGCTTTTGAAATAACACATTATGATCTTACCATGTGAACCAACACCTATAATTGCACTATCCCTTTTTTTTCTTCCTGAACTTCTCTCTTTTATTCATAACTCTGTTCTGTCAGGTGGCTTTGCCACTTGTCCAGACCTTGTAACAGTCCCAGTAGGCTGAAGATGACTTCTGTTTCTTCTAAGAAGGCCCCTATTTGCATATGACCTGGTAGCATTGGCCAGCCTGACAACTGATCTGGTAAATCCTTCTATGGTAATCCAGACTTCCTGTCCAGATGTGAGTTCTGGGAAAGGTCTGAAGTGGTGTCTGCGCTTGTACTGTTTTGCCTGCTGAGGCCTTCACTCCTCATCCTTTTTGTAAAAAGCCTGCAAATCCAGTGACTTTGGAGCCAGATTGGCTGTTGGTTGGGGTAGGAAGGTGTACACGTTTCTCCCCATTAGCACCTGAGTTGGTGAGAACCTGAACTCCACCAGAGTAGCTGTATATGCCAACAGCGCGCCTGTGGTCATTGTCCTTTTACCACAAGTCCTTGAAAGTCCGAACTGCAAGTTCAGATTCTCCATTGGCTTGGGGATAATGTTGGTGAACTGGTACTCCTTTGCAAACTGTTTGAACAACTCTGATGGGAACTGCGGCCCATTATCTGATGCCAGAGTCAAGCAAAGGTCTCTTTGATAGCTCTAATAGTAACCTTCAACCAAAGTGTACTTGAGCTCTGCTATCACAATATACTGTAAAGAAAAATCTAAGATCAAACGGTACATTTCACTCAAACAAATCCATCCTGACCTTCTGCCACGAGCAGTCTGGGACTCGAGTTGACTCAAGTGGTTCACAGTTCTGTGTCCAGTGTTTTTGACATGTTTCACACCTGTCCACCATTTGACATATCTATCCTGTGACACTGGGCCACCATACTGACTCTTTAGCACCAGCCCTGCATTTTGATATTCCCTTTTGGCTTTCCTAAACTCAGATAACCCTCATGCAGGCACTGAAGGACATCCGCTCTCAGGGCTGGTGATATCACAAGTCTTTCTGTCTTTGTGAGAAGGCCATGTGCAAAATGAAACACCATTCTGTGCGGCCCATATGGCTTAAGATCTGGATCCTGAATTTCTGTGGCCATCCCTTGAGACAGTGTCTGTTGCTTTTTTTTCACACTTTGTCCTTTTTCTGCACTGTCTTTATCTCCTCCAGTCCTTTGTCTGTAGCTAGGACTCAGGTCAAAAGACAATCTATACAACCCTCCAGTTCTTTCTCCAGCTGAAGATCTTCTGCAGAGGGTGACCCATTAGTGGGACTCTGGACAGAGTACCAGTTGTGATGAAGTTCTTTCCTAGAACATGGATGATGTTGAATGAAAAACATGGCAGCTTCAAGCAAACTCTAAGGATCCTTGGTGGAATATTGTCCAACCCTCTTTCCTCACCAGAGGAACAATGGGGCTTATGGTCTGTCATTAATATGAGCTGCAGGCCTATAAGGTATGATAAGGGGCTTTCGCACAGCCATGTAACTGCTGCCTTTCAATTTGTGCAGAGTGTCTTTCAGTCCTTAGTCCTCTTGATATATATGTCACTGTCACCGTAATCCATCAGTCTGTTTATGTGTAAGTACAACTCCAACACCATATAGTCATGCATCAGCAGACAACCTTGTGTCTGACGTATTGGAGTACTCTGCAAGCTTAATATCTCTGTCAACCTCTGAACAGCTGCTTCCTGAGGCTCTGCCCATGTCCATTATTTTCTCTGTTTCTGCAGCTTTTTGCAGTGGCATGGTCATCGTGGGCAGCTGGGGCATAAGCTTCACAAGATAGTTGGCCATGCCAATGAGACAGCTATACGTCCTCTACACATCTCTCCAATCCAGCTGCTGAATTGACTTCACTTTATTTCGGCCAGACTCGATACCATTGGCCCAAACTTTGCAGCCCACAAACATAGTTTCACATTTTTCATTCAGAGTGAGACCTTCCTTTTTGAAACATCTGGAGCACCTGCTGCAGCCTCTGTTCGTGTTCCTGTTGGTCTCTGTCATACACTTTAGCATCTTTCATCATTGCTAGTGTTTGATCCACAGCAGGGAGGATATGGTGTTCCAGTTTAACAGCTGCATTTAAAGATGTGATGTCTACACATATCCTAGATGGCGTTTTAGAAGGTTTTGGGCTCATGTCACTTAGCCCATGCCGTGGGCTCAGTGACTTTAGGGATAACTCCCATCCTCCTATCCTGTTCAACTCTGCTCGCATTGCATCTCTTAAAGGGAGAAGGACCCATCAGGAGAGGAACAGGTGTAGCTCCCTGTTCTCTTTTGGCTTTCCCAAACCCTGAAAAACATAAGGATAAGCTGCTCTTTTTTTTTTTTAATAAAAAATTTAAAAAAAAAGGATAAGCTTCTCTGAAATGTGTCTCAGTTCCTGTGATTGTGTTGCCTTGTCACCCAGGGCCTCACAGTGGCCACACTCGTCCTGACAGAAGGTAGATATTCTGCGATGTCTTGCTCAGGCTTCTACAGCCTCTCAGGTATAGATGTAACATCTGCTCCTGTACTGGGTTTAACATTTTCCCCAATTGACCTGATTTTTTTCTATTTGTGGTTCTGACCTCTATGTCCCTATTTCCCCCTAGGGACACACATTTATCTCTGTCTATATATCCCTCATCAATGACCTCATGTAGCCTCAGGCTGCTTCGCCTGACTGACAAAGTAAAGAAATTTTTTTCTTTTTCTGGCACTTTCAACTCCTTACATCTCCAGCTGGACAGTCTTTCCATGAATGTTTATTCTTTCATCTCACCAACCACAATCTTTTTCACCCAGCCTATTGAGTTTTGTGTCTTCCTCGGCTGTTGTCATGTCTGTGTCTTTGCTTTTTCCACTTTTTTCAAGGATGTCTTATGGCATACGTGTTTAATATTTTTCCCTCTGCTGTTCAGAATTGTCTGTTGTTTCCTCACCATTTCAGTTTGACTGACTTTTTGTAGGGCTTTTGTGAGCATTAAATCCAAGTCCATTTGTAACTGTTCAGACAGCATTTTGTCTATTTTCCCAACCACAGTTCTGTCCCCTATGAGTTTGTCTTTCAGCCCTCCAAAACTACAATTTTGTTCAAGCCTGTGTGCAGATGTGATGAATGTTTACATTCTCTCTCCGTTTTGTTAGAATCTGGACTTGAACTGTGTTCCTTCAGGGATTACATTGTGTTTCCCAACTTAGTGCTGTTTTAAACGCTGCTTTAACATTTCTGTATTTCTTTTTATTTGTTTCAGTCAATGGTAAAAGAGCCAAAATGTCATCAGCAGCATTTCCCATAGCATACAGGGGTGAATTCACCTGATATTTCTCTGATTTTTTTTTAACCTAGAACTGTAGCAATATAAAACCTCTCAAATCCACTTTGACCATTCTGCAGGACATGAGAAGTCAAACAACTCTGGTGGAGTCATTTGAACAGTTGTCAACATCTCCATTGTTAAATCCCTTGTTTTTTCATGTTCAGGATCAGAACTTCAAGATGCATCATTCTCTTTTTTTCCCCTCTGTGCTTATCTCCCAGCTCTCCTTCTCCTTTTTTAGCCCATGCACCCCTGGTACCCTACTGGAGGGCAGTCATTTCTCTGCACGTCACCTTGGGCTGTATCTAAGCAGCACTCTCTCACAGGCAGATAATGAGGGGTTGTCTCTTTCTGTTCGGCAGCTTTCATTGTTCATTTCCTGGTAAACTTTTCCTGCTAATTAACTAAATGGTACTGTACCTGAAGATACTGTGGAGACTGGCAATTCATCACTTCTGACACCATGTGTAATGAAACACAAGACACAGGTGAACTCTGGTTAGGAATGAGTTTATTTCCATCCCCTGGTATATGACCTGTAGCTTTGATGAGACAAGATGAGAACAGTGGCCATCCTTTAATCTTCTGCTCAAGTTTACATATTGATTTTTTTCAACTGTCAGCTGTCAAAATAAATGCAGACAGAGAGGCTGATCTTAATATCAGTTCAATTCATTATGTATAAAAGCTGTCACTGCAACTGAGACAATGACAATTTGGTTATACCTTAACCCTAACTCACCTTGAAGGTGTCTTTAGGCACATTTCCATTTCCAGGGTCTGGAGGAAAACCTACAAGGCTGGCAGTGTAACAGGGCAACCTTCTCCTTGGTTCTTTCAGATGTTTGGCTGTTCAGCTGTTTGAAATGGCTGAATAACGTCACTTCCTGTTTACAGCATATCAAGTCAACACCAAGTCAAAATCACCAAGTTTCCCATCTAACAGTTTTTCAGAGCCATGCCAAAGTAATTACCCCAGAGAGGGACTTTTTTATTTTTCATTTAAAATTTAACTGATTGGGCTGACATCCTTCTGATGAACGTTTGCTTGTTAAAATTTCAATTTCCTTATATTATCCAATTTTCTTTATACATTTATATTCAAAATAGGAATACCAGCCTCAATTCTGGTTACTGCTAGTTAGCACATTGAAATATGTAGAACGTTGGTGACAATAACATTAACACTACACACAGACCTGACAGCTTTGTACTTCTATTGCAGCACTGTACAAACAACAGTCATTAACATTAAGGTTTTATTTGTCATTATTTTTTGTCAATAACATTTCTTTAAATCTCTCTATCTTTTCATTATAAAAGAATTATTTATAAAATAAAAAATCTTCAGACATAAACTCTACATTATGAAAGAAAATATCAAAACAGCATTTATTACTTTTCACTTGCACATGCTTACTTGCATCTAAGAATGGTAATGATCACATCTGAGATCCTAACAGATAACCATAACTTCACCCTCTCAGATGAACAGGCAAGATGATGAAATGTGGACGGACGCCCCCTCACCTTGGTGAGCAGATCGGTACCACAGCGGGACAGACTGATGTCCAATGCACCCTGGTGAAGTGTGTTTGTTCAAGTATGTGCATGTGTGACAGACTGGCAGCCTTCAGCACCCTACAGAGAAGGGATGAGGAAGGAAGAGACAGAGAGGAAAGTAAGAGTGGGTGAGGGGCTGAAAGAGGGCAGTACACAGAGAGGGATGATCAGAGGACGATGCTGAGGGATGATAAAGAAGGGAAAAAAGCAAAGGGCAACACAACAGAGAGGGCATATGGGAGAAGAGAGAAAGATAAAAGAAAGATGAAGGAGACAGGACCGTAGGGATAAGGGAATGAAGAAAAGGAAGAGAGTGGGAGGGGGAGGTGATGTGAAAAGGAAGTGTAAAAATCAGTGTATGAAGAGGTTTAGTTATACTGTAGGGAAGACCTTTTTCTCTGCTTCCATGTGGATTAGAGGATCAGCTGTTATAAATAGCCGCTTCCCTGCCGAAATGTCTTCATGTGGACATAGACTCACCCATGTCTGACCTGAGAAATCTACTGAGTGACAACGATCTGATATTGGCCTTTGTGGTCGAATTTAATTTTTCCTGCATTGTGTGTGTTTGATTCTGCTGATCTGACCTTTGGTGCTTTGTTATCCACATGTCACAGTCCACCCTGAAATGTATTATCAGTTTAATTTTCTCATTTTGTCACAAAGCTCACACCTGTTTCGTCTTGATTTCAGGCACGCATGTGGACAATTATGAGCACACTGATTGTACAGAACCTGTTCAGAGTTCATCATATAATAAACCAATTAGATCCTTCACAAAACTGACAACCACACACACAAAATATAAATCACACCCTCTGACTCAGCATGGAAAACAATATATCACGATACATCCATCCATCAAATTCTGCTTGTCTTCTCTGGGTTTATGCTGGGGTTTCAACCTGGTACCCAAACCAGAACAGAATGTCTCCCTCTACATCTCAAGAAGAGCTGAGCCACCCAGCAGAGGAAACCCATTCAGCCACCTGTACCCACAATCTTGTTAAACTCTTCCACCTGGTGCAGTACCCCACTCCCACCTTTCACAGCGGTGAATGTGTCTGTTCTAGGGTCTTTGGTTCATGTGCGTTTCCTGTTTTATTTTGAAGTTCTGACTCTCCTCTAGTTTCAGGTCACTTGCCCTTCCTCGTGTCACGTGTCTGTCTTCCCTGATTCCTGATTGTGTCCACCTGTTTTTCATTCCCCTCCTGGTGTATGTATAGTCTGTGTCTCCCTTTGTCTAGTGCCGAAGTGTCTGCCTATGTTATTCACCGACGCGGTACCTTTTGTCATACTCTGTTCCAAGTTATAGTCCTAGGTTTTTGTACATTCTTGTTTGAGTTTTGTTTTTGAGCTTCTCAGCCTGTTCATCCTATGGGATTGATTTCTGTTCTTTGGTTTTGGTTATTGGAGTTTTTTCATCCTACGGGATCGTTTTTTGTTAGAAATTAAAATTTTGGGATTTTACCTGCATTTGAGTCCTCAAGTTTATTCTGGGCCTGACACCACCGAAGAGGGTATTCCACCCTTTTCTGACTGAGAACGTGTTATAAGATTTAGAAGTGCTGATTCTCATCTCCAACCTACTCGACTCTGAAAGTTGACAAGTCCAGCAGAACCATAACATCCATAAAAAGCAAAGATGAAGTCCTGAGACAATTGTCCTCGACGACTTTGGCTGTGGCTTGAAAATCTGTTCATCGGTGTTATGAAACTTAGTTTTACTCATGTCAAAATTAAGTACAAAATACCTTTTTACAAAATACAAGCTGTAAACCCCATTTTGCAGCAGTCTCTATATGTATAAAATTACAGCAATTTTGTATTTTTAAAAGTAGCCGACTTAAAATCTGTTCCCTTTTGAAGTTTCTATAGTCGGTTAACTAAGTAGCTCATGTTCCAGCATTATAAATGACTAATTAAGCCATAAATTTGATCAGACATAAATCTGATTTATACAACTATGAAACACTTTAAATGGCAACTAGCTGCTAGTCAGCTAGCTTTCTTTTTTGTTTAACAGTAAACTCTTTTGACACTTCTAAACAACTGTCAATCCAAAACTCTGAATAAGAATGTTAAAAGAGGACAAGAGTCTAAACATGGTAAATGTGGATCAAAATTAGGACTAAAAAATGTTTTTGTGTTTGCAAGATTTGCTAAATGTGGTGGAAAGTGTTAAAATCTTATCCCCAACCTTCCATTCATCTCTCTCCTCTGCTGTCTCCTGATCGTCCTGTCTCCACCACCAAAATCATTTAAATAACAGAACAGGCAGAGTGTCCAAAACCCATGCATTTAAACATATTTAGTAGACCTAAATGCTGGTATAACGAATCCTCACAAGTAAAGTGTTATATAACACATTCTCATATTAATATTAACCATATCAAACCGTCTTTGACTGACTCGGTGAAAAGCTGTGAACATATTAAAGTGGTTTGAGTAGCAACTCTATTTTCTTAATGCAGCACAATTTTATCACCCTTATTCCGGAGTTAAGCACCTCAATCTTGGCCCCAACGTAACACCCACTTTGCTAACAGAAATTATCGTAATACTTAGTGAAACTCAACAAATTGCTCAGCCATACAGAGTTTTATTGAAGTTTAATGAAAAAAGTTCAACTAAAAATAAAAGCAAAATTCCAATCACATGCTTTGAGAGCACCTGTGTTTAATCAGTTGAGAGTGTTTTTGTGAGTAATGCATTTTTGATTTGATGTGATGAACAGCCAAAGTGAGCACAGCTTCTGTGGTTTTATTGTTCCTGAAACCAGCTGCCTGCTTCCTGACTGGCAGGAGTCCCTGCAGAAAGCATCATTAAAGCAATAAAACACACAGACACACTCTCACACACAGCTACAGTAATGGTAAGTTCACTCTGCAAGCATGCTACCAGAGCTGACTCAGTTGGGACGGTGTGACAGACTGTGATTGCATATATCTTGTCTAAACGAAGACCATGTCAGAGTCAAAGTTGTGGAGACCAAAGATCAGGAAAAGTTTTAAAACAACAGCTGATAAACCTGGTGGTTCGCTGGATATCACTTAAATTTTCCAGATTTCTCTCAGTCAGTGGTACAAACTGTTTTAAAGGTGCAAGGAGTAGACAGGTGGTTCACTTTTAAGATGTCAAAAAAAAAAAAAAAAATCCTGTTTTAGTTGAGCCATCCTCCTCCCACTGCCATCCTCGGCATAAACCGAGTATGGACTGGACCAGTCTGTCAGCTGGGCCCAAAGAGCCAAGTTAATATCAACCATCTGGTAAATGACAGAAAACAAGCTGGCATCCTGTAACAAAGAATACTGGCATTATTTCCTTGTTCCCTCACTTCAGCTGACACAGTGTTTTTAATGAGAGAAAGAACTGAAACACCAGTTTAACAAATTCGGCTCTAACTTTTCAATTGATATCATCTGACTTAACAGTTTAAGTCAAGGCACTTTATGTCAAAATTACTGGCTGTGCTTTACCTGCACATAGTGTCCAATCCTTTGAAAAGGCATCTATGAAGTAATTTAGTTCAGCAGTGAACATTTAGTGTCACGGTAAAGTTCTGCTCCCAAGTACTTCATTTCATTACGTCTGATGACGAAATTGATTTTCTCCCCTTCTGAAAATGTTTGAAACAGTCCTAGATACTATCTAGAATTGAATTACAGACATCAGTCAGGCGTAGTTTCCACCAACGGCTGCACAAATACACAACTATGCACTTGTGCTCACACATCAAATGGTAAGGCGGTGTTGGTCCGTACACGGGGAACCTTTTACATGTTTTTTCATCTTCCTCTGTTGAGTTAATGGTGTTATCTAACAAAAATCAAGGAGGTGATTCAAAGCACTCTGTGGAGGTGTGTGCATGTGCTACTGTCATACATGCGCACACATAAACACCACGTGTGCTGCACAGATTACTCAGATCAATAATGCAGGGAGACAGAGGCACAGAGAGAGAGAGAAAGAGGGAGCGTCATCTCTCAGCCAGATGACTCACGAGGATAGACAAGAACAAAAGAAATGAGCACAGAGAGGAGAGGAAGTGAAAGGGACATCAAAGGTGAAAAGACAAAACATGCAAGGACGGCGTGAAAAAGAATCAATGAGACCCACACAAAATTGAAAAAACAAACATCAATTATTTCATTTTTTTTCTGCTTTCAGCTGGATTTTAGTGACACTGTGATTGAGTCTTGATTTCACCAAGGCGACTGTGCGCTTCTGAAAGACCCTCAACTGAAAGAAAAAGATACACTACCGCTGTCATTTTGTCTGGATCCTAAGATCTTATGTATTGCCACCATCAAGAATGTTTTACATTCTTGTCGTTTACTTAATCTGTAAGAATAAATGAGACAACCATGACAAGGGTGTGATTCTGGTGAAACTGTGAGGAACACTTTTCTCCTTAACATAACCAGGCAGATTAAACTCCCAAACCAAACCAAACAGCATGTCAGAGCAACAGCCAAGCAAACATGCCCATCTGGACCACGGTAGGACCCACTGTGGGCAGAAATTGAGTGGATTTAAATTGAAAAGACCACAGAAAGCAATGTTTTCTTCTTTAGGATGTCTATGGAAAGGCCTGATGGGGACCCAGAAGAGAAAAACTGCTATGTGAATTATATGACATTTAATCTCACTTCAGTTGGTGTATCAGAGCTTTGACACCATGTCCACATCTCAGGGAGGCTACATGTTTTATGAAATATTATCTCACAGCCTTGGAAGCCCACAGGTTAACTCACGATGACAGATATTATACACTCCAGTCAAACTGGGTCACAATTCAGCATGACCTTGTATTTCATAGAAAATTGTTCCTTTTTCAAGAGGAATAATGAGGAAAATGGTGTAAGTTATAGAATAAAATATTTTCTTCTCTACGATCAACGTCATTGCCTCTATCCTGTCTACACGTTTTACTTCTGAAAACAAAAATGTCAGACTCCAACTTGTGTATTTATTTTAACGTAAATATCAATCAGCCACAACACTGAGCCCACTGGTGGGGAAGTCAATTCCATTGATTGTCTCATCACAATGCCATAATCGCTTGGGAGGAAACCTGGATCCAGGCCTCCGTGTGGGTGTTTCTTTGTAACAACTTAATTAAATCAATTATGATGTTGTCACAGACAAAAGAAATAGAAAAAATGGGAAAAAAATAGATGGCTAGATCAAAAAAGATACGTTGTAGTAGACAAAGCGTACTCAAACAAAACAAAAAAGCAATTTCCTACATCATCACAAAAGCTGTGTAGAAATGTCTTCAGGAGCATAATTGACACAGTTCAAACAGTTTCCACCACATCCCACTGGATTTGAGCTTCTGAGGGACCCCGAGAAGAAGCCTGACCCACGGAGGACCCACACCACAACGTCACATCCCAGAACCAAAAGATCTGCTGCCGATGACAGAGTTTCAGACAACGTTCAGACCCCAAAGGGTGGAGGGTGTTTAGCTCACACATTATTGGTTGATGGATATCAATTTCTTTAAAGGTGACTGGCTTTCTGAAATTGCACTTATTAGTTTTCTTTGTTGTTTAAGAAGCAGCAGGTCACAACGGTAGACTGAAAATTTGCTTTGAACAATGGAGAAACATCATGTCTTGGTTTCTCTATGAATTTAGATGGTCTTGTTTTAACGGCTATATTGGTTTATGGTTCAATAAAAGTGATAAAGATTGTTCTAATACTCTGTCCAGGATATACTCTTGCCTTTCTCCTGATGTGAGTGGTGTGTATGTGTATAGATAATGAATGGATGGATATAAAAAAAAATTAAATTCAAGGTTTTTTGAAAGAACAGAAAGTCAAAATTTTCATCATTTCAGCCTCCAATATAGAAGCTGAGCTAACTTACAAAGCCATTTAAAGAAATCTTCTTATATGATAAACCATTTTCTGGTGATTAATTATGGATCCACTTCATACATCATGTTTCTTTCCTTTACATCGTGGAACATGAATAAAGATATGAAATTAGAGTCAATAATTGATCTTCCCCTAATCTTTATGGCGCCAACTCTTCCCTCTTGCTCTTTTTGTGTGGATGATGGCTCCCTGCCCCCTCTCGCTCTTTCAGCTAGAGTATCTGGGTCAGGGTGAAAGACAGACAGTGAAGGAGAAGGGTGACTCACACGGATCTTTGTTGTTTGCACACTTGTGAGGGGTTGTATGTTTGTGTAACTCATTGACTGGCTGGCTGACAGAACTCACTGCTTCTGCAACACACTGTCCTACCCAAGAGAAATATCTTTTCTTGTTAAAAATAATGTTTATTCTCATCCTTCTTTCCTTCTCCCAGTGAACATTTGGCACATCTGCAGAGGTTCAGTATCACTTCAGATGAAAACCTTATGACTGTCCATCTTATAGGCCACCTGAAAATGGCTGACCTGAAGACCTGAGGATAACTGGAAGTATGAACATTTTTTATAAGTAAATTCAAGACCAGCCATGTTGTTTTAGGTACGAACTGAGTGTTTGTCCATCCATCCATCCATCTATCCTTCCTGTCCCTGGCCTCATCCTCTAGCTCTTCTGAGCAAACACTAAAGTGTTCCAGACCCAGCCAAGAGATGTAACCTCTCCAGCATTT
>JAOWBL010006320.1:17954-33532 GCA_028564865.1 Zenarchopterus dispar
ACGAATCAGCGCTGCAGGTCGAGTGGATGATCCATCTTACAAGTACAAATGTCAGAACACAGACGTGTTCAGCAGCTGTCCCTTGTCATCCTGCTCTTGCTCATCTTCCTGGAGAATCAAGCACTTTGCTTACTCTTGTGTTGTTCCCACATGTGGGGTTAGAGGTTTTGAAACAGCCAGGCGTGAGATTAAGTTCAGAGGGATGATTATTTTGCACGCTTGTTTTCCCCAGTACCCGTGCTCACTCCGGCCCCACGGTTCAGGGGTCACCGGTAACCCATGGAGGTATCGTGACACCTCATTACTCATCCCCCTGCTGCCCTGTAACCACACTGTATCGTCATGGCAACAGCAAGACAGAAAGCTTATCTTGATGCGGTGAAAATTACACCTAAACGCCAACCCCAGGGTGTAGCATGTGCATAGTAGTGTGTGAGGGTGGATTTTGAGTGTGTTCGTGAGACATATGGTCCTCGCTGCACGGGGAGGTTGTGGGCAGAGATGAGACGAGAGTTCCCCATCATGCCGTGTAATGTTCATACACCCCCACAGTGATGGAGGTTTCCGAAATAATGGAGATGAGGTGGAGGGACAGAAGGTGAAGCCCTGAGAATTTAAAAAAAGAGAAAGAGATTCACAGGTTAAATGATGGGGAAAGGTAAGTTTTATTATTTTTAAGATGGCGAGATATAATATCTCTAAGAGGACTATACACTGAACTTTTTAATTAAGATATTTCTAAATATGTATTAGGAGATTTCTAGATTAAAGAAGCATTTTTGCCATCAGCATTACGTTGGGATTTTATTCAATAATACACTTCTCTTATTAAATCTCCTGCACTAATTAAATAGAAAAGGTCTGTATTATGTAAACCAGTTAGTCATATATGCATGTCATCATTTCCACACACAAAAGGTGGCTTAATGCTGCTGAATCAATGGTTATCTTAATTACTAGCTGTCAGCAAGCTGCTTCCATAACCAGCCCAACACACACTGATAATATACACATTTCATTGTAGTACCACTGGACCAGCGAATATCACACGACCTGGTTCTGCTAGTGTGGTTCTGCACCGGGCTTAGTGTCAGTTTCAGATCCTTGTCCTAGACTTTTATTCTAAACTACACGGTACTGTAGAACTGTATGTTCAGCATACCAGTCAGAGACGGAGGAAAATGGATGGGTGGATGAAGTTGTCCAACAGTCATCAGACAAGTACTTACCACCACCTTGAAAGAGACTATGAAATAACCGGAAGCACATGATTCCTGAAACCAAGTTTCTCTGTAATGACATGGTGCATTGTGGGATTCAATATGGAAGAATGAATGAATGAATAAAAAGCCTTTTTTTTTTGTTACAATTAAAATAAGGTACAAGAATAGTTATATAAAGAAATAACTAAATAAACTAAATAAAACAAGTCAAAAATATACAAAATATATATCTAATTTCTGAAGTAATTGCACATGAAAGGGATTGCACACAGGTGATGCAGATTATTGCACATGATAAAAACTGATTTCATAGGTGAAATCAGTTTTTATCATGCAATATGCCAAGCAGACTGGTCAATTGCACAATGGAAATTTGTCCAGAAGTAGCACAACATCTTGATCTTGGTTTTCAGATCCTACATACTGAACACTACATACTAATCAGTACGAACCAGCACTATAAAACTACCTTATTTCACTATTGTTAGAATGTGTGTGTGTGTGTGTGTGTGTGTGTGTGTGTGTTAGTTACTTCCACATTGAGTCCTATTTCCTGTTTCTGTCATTATTTTCTTGTGTTTTTGCAGTTTTTGCCTGCATGTTGTCTGAATGTAGATATTAAAGATTCTTTATTTACATCAACCTGCTTGCTCATGAAAGCCCTGAGTCATGGCATTTGTAAACCAAATAATTAGTGAACAAAATGAAACAAGTCAAGAATAAATCATCAGACTACTCCTACAATAAATATTTCACTCTAGAAGATCTGAGAAACACATAAAACAGAGATAACGTGAATCTCTAACATGTTTTTTTTTTGTTTGTTTGTTTTTGCTTTAGGATAACTCTGACTAAAACTTGGTTCATGATTTTATGTAGCGACTATGCACATAGCCTGCACACAGGACCTAAATTATAACTGAAGTTTATACTTGTCTGTAATTGTTTGAGACTGTCAATTACACCATGAAGTGCAAAGTGTTAGTGTGGGGTCTTTTCTGCAGCGTTTCGCTTTCCTCCTTTATGCAGCGCAGACACGGCAATGAGGCAAATAAAACATCTCTTACATAAGCTGGAGCTCATATGTGTTGAGCACAAGGAATGTCTACAGGCATGGTGGAAATATGTCTTTCTTTCAACCTTGTGGAAGATAAGAAGTAGTGGTTGGAAATATGTAGAAGGAAATGTGATGCTACTGAAAAGATTAATTAAATTTGTTGTCATGCTGAAGCGAAGTTACATTTCTGTGGAGGAAGAGTGGAGGTTTTTGGGTGGTGCAGGGTCACCAGCTGCAGCAGACACTTGTCAGTTTGAGGCTTAAATAAGACACAAGTTGCTGACTTGCAAACCTGCTTTTTTGGCTAACACAATGCCACACTTTTGAATCTGATCAACTTACAGTAATTTACAGAGGTAATATTCCAAAAGACAAAAATATAATCTAAACTCAATATTTATTGCATAATTAAACAATTTCAAGTCTTCAAGCTTGACTGAATCAAAGGTGAGCTGTGAAAAGTTACATTTCACTTTGGTTGACTGTATGCAGCGTAGGTAGTCACCTGGCATGACTCAAGGATATAACCTTGTTATTTGTTTGGGGAAATCTTAATTATATCATTCAGCGACCCATTCAGATATGCAGAGCCTTTACGGAGCCAGACGAGAGCACAATTATCCACCTTAACCAGAAAGTTTAAGCGGAAAATTGTTATACAAATTTCAAAGTAGGAACCCCCCGCAGAGGAGATGAATGGAGTCAAGCTGAGGTACCACGACAGCAACCCCTAAAATAGCCGGTGGTGAACAGAGATATAAAGACATAGTTGAAAACAGGGTGCTTTTGTACTAGAGTTCATTAACTGTCAACTTTTTGAAAAAAATGAAATAATGTTGCATTATTTAATTTTGCTCTCAGTGCTCTCCAACTCTCTTATGGTGAAGGCCTTTTGCTGATTACAGGGAGAGACAGGTTAGGCAATCAATGTTCATTTATAACTATGTGAAAGCCTGTCACACACATCCACAAAGCCCACACTCTGGGTTCTGATGTGAGTCAAACAGAAAGGAAAGGATATTGATTGCTTTCTGTTTTCTTGCTGTTGAGATAAGGCCCGCCCCCCCAGAACAGTTCACAATGAGGAAAAACTCAGCTAACAGAACCAGTGACCTGCTCATCAAACTCTGGTAGGTGGGTCAAGCATCTATTAAACCAAAACCATTAAACCAGACAGTTGATGCCTATCTGAGCTTCAGGAGAAGGACTGACTCACCCTCCCGCTGTATTTTGTCTCCGTCTTCTTCTGTTTGACTTTCTTTCCATTCGATGCTACATCACAAAGCAGATTGTGTCAGACTAAGACCCCTGTCTCACGTTAAAGTGATAAGCTCATCAGTAAACAGGACAAAGCTGAAATCAATCAGTGAGATAGGCTTGTAAACAGGTTATGACATGATCAATTCTGATAGAAGTGGAAAATTACTGCTCTACTGACAAACAAGTTTGCCACAACAGGATATTGTTTTCTGTGGTTTGTTGATATTTTGTATCAAATATCAGCAGACATTATGTCATCCAGAAAACTGCCTATCCTACATTTCAAAGTTTATTTCCTGAACCCACAAATGAATTTTAATCAATTATTGAATTCTGCCAATGAATTTTTAGAATGGCCTTAAATTTGACTTATTTTATGTGACTTGATAGTTGTTTCTTTGGAGGATGTTTGCTGTGTAAATCTTATCTTATGTATCTATCTGATCAAATTCTGGTCCCAGATGTTTTATGATGACCATGAAATGCGTCGCTCCCTGTACTTCTAAAGTTTTTACTTTTAAACACCTGAAACCCCTCTGTTTGTACTTTACAAGTATGTAAAATAGTACCAAAAATCTTTAGATAACAAATTTCCAGTGAGTCTAGCTATTGGTGCGTTCACATAAAAGATCATCAAAACATAAATATGCAGAATAGAAAAGAAGAACAAATAAATATTGCTAAATACCGTGTATATGCTGAACTTACAGATATACAAGTTAAAAGGCTCATCATTATCATTGCCATCTTGAATGTACATGTAGTTCTAATTATAATAACAGCTTTATTTCACTGAATTAACATGCAGCCCTGGACATTTTAAACAGTCTTACATGACAATAAACACAACACTGCAAGTGTGTTCATTACAGCTGAGGTCAAGAGTACAAGTCATTTATGTTTTAATCAGTCAATGTTTTTGATAATGAGTTCCACTGAGATTGCTGATTAGGCCATGTCTCACAGAGATCTTCACCAAAAGAAGCTACATGGTTTACATGACCTCATGGTATTTCTAAAGCACATATTTGACCTTGTCTAGGTTTTGAAAGGCTCTTTACAGTGTGTTCTTCATTTATAATCATAAACACAAACACTCACACAATGCCTCTTGTTACATACACACTCTATGTACAGTATGTGGTGTTGTCTTTGTAAAGCTGGACACTGATGAGCATATGTGGAAGTTCTTACCCACACTGAACCAAAAGCTGGAGATCAAATTTCCAGTTTCCATTTTGAGGACATCCCACTCAACACACTGATGCACAACATCTTAGGGGAATGGGAGCACAGTGTCCCTACACAGAGGAGTGGTGCTTTTCTATGATCTTAAACCTGAACTATCAGTTCACAACATGGAGATGAATCCAGAGGTTTGCTTTGCAAAGTCCAAGTCTTGCTGACAAGTACAAGTGTCTGTTTGTCCATGTGAAGCATTTGGGTTTGTAACATTTCAGTTTGAGTTATTATGGACTTTGGAGGCCGTAATAAAATATTCAGTGACTAAATATGTTGAGCTGGGTGGATAACGTAAAACTGAACAATTCCAAGCAAAACATCCTAATTTCAATAGGAAATGATGTGATGGTGCATTTTTTTACACATAAAAGGAATTTTCTTTCTTTTTAAAAAATATATATAAGTTAGTAAGCAGTATTATTTGTAAATTTGCAGAGTTAAAATATAAGACCAATGCTGCTCAACACTACAGCAGCACAGGGAACATGGGTAATTCTCTTTTTCAATAATGTTCAAAAACAATCACATGCAACTAGATGTACCTCCAATGTCTGGTGCAATAATACTGTTCTGCAGTTTATACTATCCTTTGAACCTTACTATGAACTTGATTCTTTTCCATTTGTACTATCATGTAGCTTTATTTGTACTGTATGAATGATTGTACAGTTCTAGATATTTTCAGATCTAGATATTTGTTATGGCCCCTGTGTGTATTCATTATCTTCTTTCTGCCCTGGTCTGCTGTTGGTTCACTAACATTTCCCTGCTGTGGTATATAGATTTATCACTCCTTTTTTTGTATCAATTCATTTTTTCTTGCTACTAGACTTTGTAAGTATTCTAGTATGTGTACCATTATACTTCTCTTTTCAGGAATAATATTTTTTTCACTCCCAGTTTTGTTTTTTTTTTCATATTTTTGTCTTTTTTTTGTCTCTTTCATTTGACTCTCACCTCCATTATTTATCAACAGAAGACTAAAACAATCTTGACCATGTTTCCCCTCTACGGGGAATCAGAGGTTCAATATTTATGTTATTATCTGCCTTTCTCTGCGATAAGTAAAGCTCATTTGCTTTGCCGAAGGAAACTGTTGCCATGGTCACTGGTTTAGATGGAGAATCCTACATTCAAAGGTTACAGGTACATTACGGAAACTTAGTGCAGAAATGCAGTAGGTGTTTGGTCTCAAGAGACCTTAAAATGCGTACAAAGTACCAGACAACATTATTACACTATGTATTTATATATTATTCAACAAAAGGGAAAGGAAAGCAAGAGACATTTTAATCCATCAACATGTTTTATTAATGAAAGCTACATTTTAAAGCACTTCAATGAAAATAAAATAAAACAAACACAAGTTTAAACTCACTTGAGGTTTATATGGACAAGTTAACACACCTTAGTGGTCACCTGAACCATACCCAGACGTTCAGGACATGGTCCTTCTACTGACTGTGATCTGCTCTTTGAATTGACTGGTGATTTTTACAGCAATCAACAAAATAGTTGATTAAGCCAAAAAAAAAAAACCCTGAAATATCCATTCTGATACTACTCCTATTCATATTGTTGCCATGAAAATGCTGGCTCCAGGACCTGAAAAGACCACTGGAAGTCATCTATCAGAAAATTACATGGCATATCAACTTGCTGCATTATCCATCGTGGGCTGAAAAGATAAGGGCATGTTTCAAGAGAAGAGAATTCACCTCATCCTGCTCTTCAAAAGGCAAATGGACATTAATCTCTATGTGTCTGCTAGGTTACAGGAGGGAAGCATTTTTGACATCACCATGGAGACATCCTGTGGAAGCTCTGTCACCTCAGGAGAACCCCATTCTGAGTAGAGATGGAGAAACCCTGCACTGACCACGGAGGCAGTAAAACAAGGGATTTCAAGAATGATAAACCAAAACACAACAATTTCTGAAGACTGAGCTGAACGTACCTGGCAGGTATAATGTTTATTGCACCACATTGAATGTGACGTGCTTCTTGCTTTTTTATTTTTGCCTTACACTTCCTCTGAGGCCTGATCACTACAACTATGTTCACTATGACTGCCTGAAAAACAAGTGCTTGACTCACAGATACCAAAATATACCTGAATAAAGCAAAACTATGCTGTCCAAAATGCTCTTTGTAGCATCTGCGGGTAACATAGGCCCCTTTCACATTGGTGGACACCCCACATTTTATACTCGAATCTAGTGTGTTGTCTGTTTTGTTCTGTCAAGGCAGCCCCGTCGATAACTCACCTCTGACGGTATACCCAATCGTGGGTCAGGACAGAACTGACACAGGTGGCGGGTTGTGGGTGGGGTTTGTTAATGACAAGACGAAGATGTCAGTGAGCTCCTCATCTTCAGAGCCATGAACTATAATCTGCAACTGGTTACTAAAATTACAGACTGTGATTCTTCAAGACACGAAACTTGGGTAATTAACAAACTGAAGAACCTCAGAAAGAAGTTATTGTGGTCAACAAACACAACAGCAGGAGTGGCAGAGGGAGACTGCAATATGATTTGGGGGAAGTCGCCATCCAAATTGTTAATATGGGTCCACCACCTGCTCCATCTCCTGCATCAGTCAGCTCTTCTGATGCTGGTGAAGCCAAAGAGGCCAAACAAACAGACAGCAAGCCATCGTATTATGTAGTACCATTTAATAATGCCTTCCAAGTCTTCTTACCCCAACTCAACTCAACGTCAGGCACTGGGGAGGCAATAGCATCCCTTTTGCTTACATCACCCAGTGCGCCTTAAACACGCGTTCATCATCCAGGGATAACAATGGGATCTCATATAAAAACTCCTCAAGACTTCCAAAGCACCAGGACAATTAGGAGCCAGAAAACTATTGGGTGTTTAGCCACAAAAACCCAGCTGTGACATCAGCTCACCACAAAGCTCAACAACTCACTACACATCTCTCTGACATTTCAACAATGAAATCACCAAACCTTTAGCTTTAACCAGCGACAAAATAAACCCTGGCCTCACAGCTGAAAATTCTCATTAAGGCAGCTTTCTTTGTCGACACCATAGGCCCTGTGTCTAATAAACAAGGGGGTGTTACCCCACTGCTGTCTAAATGTACAGTTAGACCATTTGAAATCATTTTGCAAGTGCCCTCCAGAGTACTTGAGGTCAGTCAAATGATGCCTGCTGCTCCCCAGTTCAGTGGGCTTGAGTTTTCTGATGCAAGAGGAACGCAGCAAGGTTGTGTAGGATGAGAGTATAGGATGAGAGACGGAATTAAGGAGTGCCTACTCTGTTTCTAGCACAATGATCAGGCTACCAGCAGTGTCTACAAATTTTAGGATCATCACTAAACTCATGTGACCTCTGTAAAAGACCTGTGCTTTCTGTGAGCTGATTATGTTGCTCTTGTTAATGCTTTAACAGTTCCCGTGTCTCTCATATTTCAGACACCTTCAATGAATTAACCCCACCTTTGGAGCCTCCTGCTCTTCGCTCTGAATACCAAATACTGGAAAGATAAAAATAGCTCAGCCTCCTCTGCCAGCTGGCAAACTTTCACATTCCCACAAGATTAGTTCTGCTGTGGCATCAACGAACATAAGATTAGACTTTATATACACCAATAGTTTCAAGTTTTAACAGATAGCACTGTTGAAAGTTGGTTCATCAACAAAGGTCTAGTATTTGGTTAGACGTCTTTCCATTACGTTGATTAACAGAAAGGAAGGGCTTCTGCAGCCTCCTTTTCTTGTTGTCTTCTGGGGAAAAAAAAGGAGCTCCTGCAAGCGGACAGGTGAGAAGTGTGGACTCTAGTTTCATATCTACTATACTCTTATAATTAACAATCAACCCCTGATCAGTCATAGCTGAGAGCAGAGCGCCGGTGCAGGTGAAGAGATTTGAAGTAAAGGCGCTTTAGACCAGATAAAAGTCTGAGAAAAAAAATAAAATGAAACAAGAAGAGGCTCAAGCTTCACTCAAAGGTGAGTGCAGGTACTGCCCTACTGTCAAAAAAAGTGGTTCTCATATCAAAACGCTGCTCTGGGTATCAATTTAACAAGCAGTAGTTCTGACTCTAGCACGCCTAGTGTGTAGTAAATAAATAAGTAAAGTTTATTTATATAGACATTTTTCACAGGTTGAAAGCCACAAAGTGCCTCACAAGCCACACAAGCCATCTGTGTGTTTCATTAGTTCAAGACTATTACACAGAATGTTTAAAGTCTTAAAATTACTCCTTAGACAACATTAATAAAGAAATAACACAATTATCTTTCTTTGAATATATTTTGAATAATTAACATAATGTAAATAGTTATATAAAGCAAATAATTTCAGCTAACAGTGTTTAAAACAAGATCATATGTGAACTAAAGTTGCATTTGGTAAGTTTATTTTTGTCGTACTTGCTGAAATCACTGGGGGAGGGGGGGTTCGAATATTGGATAAACTAGGTAATTTGATTTTAAAAATCCACTCATTTGGCACCACCATAGACTGTATAAATCAATGGATGAAGCATTCGGTCACATGACCCATTGGTTTGTGAAGAGCGGTTTTGAAGCCTCTTTTTCTCCGTGCAGGCATGTTGCTTGAGAAGCTGATGGAAACACGCCCACTGCAGGTCAATCAAAGGTAACTTTGGCTACCAGCTCCTCCAGCTGAAATATCTGTAGAGCTGCCATCAGACGTTTATAGCTGAATATACCATTTAACATGTTAATTCAACGGCGACATCAAAAAATGACTGTCCCATTTAGCCGATGTTGGGTTAATACAAACGGCTGGTTACTTCATTAAGTGTGGTAGCATGATGATTACGGATAAGGAAGCGATAGCTGCTGGACATTGGCTGAGCCAACTGTTAATCAATCATATTAGAAGAAAACTTATTTCTTTATAGAAATTCTACTGGTGTGGTACAAAAAAATTCTACTCCTCAGAGCTGTTATGGATGTGAACTCAAACAATTGAGACCAAAATGTTTTGTTTTTTTTTTAACCCAACTGTAAATAGGTTTACTTCTCTCTAAAGTCTGACATTTTAACATGGGAGTCAATGGAGATCGACTTGCTTTTGCAGCCAGCCTCCAGCAGTCAGTCAAGGAACTGCAACAAATCTAAGTTTCACATAAGCTTCGGTCCAGAAGTGAGAAGGTTGGTGCTTGGACACCACCTGCAGCTTGCAATGATGTTTACCTCTTGCAGCTCCACCAATCACAGCCAGCAGGCGTGTTTACAGAATGTCAATCACAGTCCGGCATTTGCACCAGACAACCTCCTCTCCAGCTCCACACTTCAAGTAAAAATTCACGCGCCACCACTTGAGGAAGATGTGACATGGTTGCCCTAGGTTTATTACTTATAAAACGTATTGACCTCTATTTGTTACATTAATCTTTCCCAACCTTGGTCCTTGAGTACCACTGCAGCCTAAAGATGTTCAATGTTGTTCAGTGAAGAAATGACGCTAGATAAACTCCCATTGACACTGTTATGCAAAGTGAAGTCATTTAAGATATTTATGTATTTGCCAAGGGACAGGAGCAGGACATGCTCTCTGACGTTTTCCCAGTGGGCACCAGTTATTCCAGCTAATGTCCAAGTTTTTCCAAAGTGATTGTCAGTGGCAGGCTTCCTTTTCAGCTGTCACTCCATTGCAACATCATTCTTCATCCCAATTCCCAATCACCGGTTAAAACACATGGATGAAAACTGACTGAACAGGGAAACTGTGAGGATGAAACAGCTGCACGTGCATTGCCTTGTTTTGTTCCATGAAGTTACATAATTCCCGTTATGGTTTCAAATCTGACTGCCACCCACCCTTTGTAAAATGCAGAGAAATGATTGGCTGGTGATGTCAGAGTAATTAACACAGAGCTGGAATGAGGCAACGAATTGGAAATCCCATTTTTCTAAAGTGAAACTAACAAAGACTGCAACAACATGAATAGTCTAGATGGCTTTAAGTTGCTCCAAGAATTGCTGAATATTTGCTTTTAACTTGGAGTGGGGCAGGAGGAGAAGTCAGGCCTTAAGACATAAATAAAACTTTTACCATCTTCGATCCAGTTGCATCATTTTGCCTCAAACAAAAAAGTAAATATCCTGCAGCACTGAGACATCAACATTCAATCCCTTTTTCTTTTTGCTGAATTCACTTTTGTTTTCACACCAGCTCTGCAAAAAAAAAAAAAAAAAGAAAAAAAAAAAAGAAATGGTCTTATCCCAGAAGTCATTTAGGGTGCCGGCAGCATCATGGGATAGAAAGTCTATCATTAACCTTTAATTTCATAACAACTTCAGAAATATTTAACAGAATGCTACAATAAAGTGTTTTTGTTCATCCTTGTAAACAAAAAAAAAAGAGGTGGAAATTCTAAAATTGTTTTTTCTTTTGGTTTTGGTATTTGAGTGATTCAGAAAAAGAATATAGATGGCATTAGCAGGTCGTTTAAATGCACCACAGCCTGTTCTGCAGGATTCAAAAGACCTTGAAAGGGTGAGCAGAGACTATGAATCATGAAGTTACAGTGAGCACTAGAAATTTGGAGCATTGCTGCTTCCTCAGTTGATGCATCTGTAACTGGTGTACTGCAGCAGCTGTGTTTGTTACGAAAGACCAGTGCAACTGAAGATACTGAAGACATAGATGCTGCAACGATAAAATAACAGCAACGTCCAAACATACCAAGAGAGTGTATGTTTTAATTCACTCGTACGCTGAATCCAGCTAATCTTGCTCGGTCGGAACTTGCACTCGGTTGCAGGAATAAGAGCAATAGAAGTAACTCACTGCCATTCCCTGAAATAACTATCCAGCAAAGATTTACAGTAACATAAAATGCACGCATGTATGTGATTTGCTGGTTCAGACTCAGATGGTTTCCTCTGAGTTTTGACCCAGACTGTGAAATAATCTTGAAGCAGTCTCTGTGCGCAGGTCATGAAATATTAACCTCATATCAAATGAATAATATATCGAGTATCGCTCACTTTCACCAAAGTGCTGCTCCACTACTTCGGCTTCTTTTCTGTCTATTGTCACAGCAGGACGAGAAATTAAATGAAACTGATGATACACCCTGCTGACATGAGCATTGTAAAACCCATAACCTTGTTCGGGGATGGATGTGGCACTTCCTCACAAAGACTGCTCTCTGTCAGAAAGGGTGAAGATTATTCTTACACGGGTCCATGTATTGTTCATTTAAATGTTGAACTTGTTCGAATTTGATGAAGGCATGAGAAATATTTGTCTCAAACATCTTAAATGACTTTTCCTCTTGCTTTACATTCACTTTAAACCTTAACTCACTTATGTAATCTCTCAGAGGGATCATTGCACGTGTCACAGCTTTCAAGAGCACAGTGGCAGGAGCCTCACACAAGAAAGTCAACGTTAGCCTCATCCAGCAGAAAGAATTCCATTCCACCTGCCAAATCACTAAAATGACAACTCACAAGAACAGGTTTTACAGACCAAACCAGTGTGGCTTGATGGACAGATGCTGATGTTGCAAAGGAAAAACATCACTGTGGACATATTGCACTCTAAAAATGGTACATACACCAGTCAGCCATAACATTGTGTCCCCCTCTCTTAATATTGAGCTGGTTCTCCTTCTGGTCCCAGAAGAGCTCTAAGAGTTAGTGATAGATCCTTTGGGCCTTGCAGGTTGAGGGCTGGGGTCTTTGTTTGATTGGAATTGCTTCCCACATATGCCATCAGGTCCCACCAGATTGATATCTTTGTACTTCTGAGACCAAATGAACACCTCAGACTCTTTGTGGTGTTCTTTGAGTACTTCCTTAAAAAAATTAATAAATAAGGGGTCCATTTCTAACCCTTCCAGCTCACAACATTAAGATTGAAAAATTACATGGTCTCATTATTTATTGAATAAAAACTAAGTCAAAATGCTGAGGCAATGTGTGGTGAAAACTCAGTAAACCTTTACTGTTTCCACAGGCTCCAAGTGGGCAGTAGTATCCAGCTCCAAGGACAGACTGTGCAATATTCAGACAAACTGAAAAACCAAACTCAGCACATCAGCATAAACATCTCATATAACTTGTGATTTTTTTTTTTTTTTTTTTGCAGCTACAGGACCTTGATACCTGAGAATAAAAGAGCTGAACATGAATTCTTCTGGACACCAAAGTTCTCTACTTTCATCTCTCCTACAGCTAAAGCACAGATAGAAATGGGTCTCCAAAGGACAACAAACCAAAGCACCTCAGCAAATCTAGAACAGGACTGATAAAAACGACAAGAATCAATGTGTTGCAATAGCCTGGTGGAAGTCCAAACCTTAACTCAAATGAAATATTGTGGTAGGACCTTAAGTAATCAATACAAAATCAATAATCCACAGACCTCAATGATCTGAAGCATCATTGCAGAGGAGAGTGGGCCAAAAATCTTCCAAAACAATCTAAGAGATGGATAACATCAAACAGAAAACTATAACTTCAAGTTATTGCTTCTGAATGTGGTTCTACAAAGTATTGATCCAATAATGTTTCATACACACATTGTGTCTTTTTGTACTGGTAAATAATAAAACAATGCAGTGTTAGCTCTAACCCCTTCACTCAATTATCTTTTTTTTATTTTCTTTCTTGAGCCCAGCGAAGCAGCTGGAAGCAGCTACCTTTGATTCTGGTTGAAGGCTGCTAGCCAGCACAACAGCCTCTAGTTTACCAGCTGTTCCCACTTGGAGCAGCCAGAGCAGCTGAGTACTTGAGCTGAGCCACACTCAAGGCTGATCAATCAGACCTGTAGCCAACGATTAGCCGACTGCTGTTCAACTAATAACTGCAGCAGATCCCGTGGAGCCTCGTTGGAGATCTGTTCGTCCTTGTTACAGCTTCCTCATTACTCTTCAGATGTTGTTTCAGTAGTGGCATCTGAAACAAGGATTGATGGATGGATGGGCTGATCCGCTCAGACTGAACGTAAAGTACGATTAGTTAGCGTTGTACGTTAGCATGAACTAAACCAAGCTAAAATGGCTAACTGAGGTAAGGCACTCCAACTGACTCAAAGCTTGTTGGCTCTACTTATTTACCTATTTCGGTATTAACCCTTTGATGCCTGGCATATGAAATAACATACAAAAAATCTTTTTTTTTAAATTGAAGTGTAAAAAAGTAACAAAATTTAAAAAATTCCAATTTTGTATTTAATCATTTTTTTAGAATATTTTTAGTTTGTGTAAAACATTTTCTTATTTCTTTTTTCATTTGGGGATGGTATGAAGGTTTTTAAAATTCATGATACATCAGGCATTATAGGTTAACTGAGGTTTGGAGGATTCAGCTCCTGTCAGTGACATTGTCTAGAGCCTTGAAAATTTGGTTTCAACTTGTCTGAAAACCTATAACTTACGTCCCCTTGTGATAAATACCCTAAACTTTTACAGTTATTTGATAGACTGAATAAAACTGATTAAACATCTTTCCATTGCGCTCATAAGTCTGATTTTACTGGTAAAGGTTCTTTAGCACAATCCGACACAAAGACTGGTAGCGTACTAACAATTGAAAGAATTGCAGATGTTCGCCAAAAAGGTTTTCTCCTCACTCCTTAAAATCCCCCCCATATTAATCATAATCCTCTTAAATTTATTTATTTATTCCTTTTGATTTCCTTCATTCAACAACAACACAAAAAGAAGTCAAATCAGACACATTATTTCCTCCAAGGACACTGACAGCATGGCAGGAGTTAACTATATGACGGCCAATCAAATGTTAATCGCTGTCTCGAAGGAACCCTGCTCTCACCAGCTCCTCATTTCCTCCCCCTGTCGGTTCTTTTATTAAACTATTCTATTGTTCTCCTCCCTGGGTGTGCTTTCAGTCTGTCTTTGTTCACTTATATTAACACAGTGCATCACAGCGGGTACAGAAGATGTGGCCTTTTTCTGACAGGTTGAGTGGATTCCTACTGTCGAGGATAGTGCGGGGATGCTAAGTTGCAAGTTTAATTCTGAAATCATTCTCAGTTTCATATTCGAAGATATTTCCTATTAAAGATGCATCGGTGAATGTGGGTTCAGGACACATATATTTTTTGATAAATATCTAAAAATGAAGCCATCATTTTTGTATGAAAACAGTCACCATGTAATATCTGTTTCACCTGCAACAAACTGTATATGATATTAATTTCCTCAGCAGAAAGGGAAGGATAGTTTACGGCATTGTAGCAGAAGCTGAAGCACCAGCTTGAGTTGCTGTGCTTTTATCTAGTGAGAGGGATGAAGAGATGGAGGAATGGATGCATGGGTAGACAGCTGGTTGGGCTAAACCGTGTCTACCACTCCCTGGAGTGCAGTGCAGACTAAATTGACTACACAGCAGCCTAGAATCAATGCTATGATAATGATATGATAATTAGGAGTAAAACAGGGTTGAAACTGAACATGGGCCTGGATGCATAATCACCGAGGAGTCTGGAGCTGTTTGATCTGGTATATGCTAATTCTAGACATGTGACGCATAGTAATTTGATCACATTTCATACTTGGCAGGATGACCCCCATTTTCCCAATGAAATGCCCCCACCCCAGTAACCTTTCTTTTTTCTGCACACCTCAGCACTTTCAAGGTGTCAGCACTGTTGTTCATTCAGAATTGCACATAAAAGCAAAAGCAATTATCTCTCCTTTCAGGAGGGTGGGAGCTAACGTGAAAGAAACTGAAAAAAAATTATGCATATATATATACACACACACATACACAGACATAGATAGATAGATAGATAGATAGATAGATAGATAGATAGATA
>JAOWBL010006320.1:33632-44777 GCA_028564865.1 Zenarchopterus dispar
ATAGATAGATAGATAGATAGATAGATAGATAGATAGATAGATATGCATAATTTTTTTCAGTTTCTTATACACACACACACACACACACACCTATCCTGAAAGGAGAGGTATATAAATATTAAACATTACTAGAGTCATATAAACCATGTATGCAATGTCTATTTTTTGTATTGATATAGTGTAGTAATTAGTTGAATACTTCAAGCAAATTTATTGCTTTTAACCTCTTCAAGCCTGACATATGAAATAATCTGATTGTTTTTTTTAAAGTGATTTTTTAAAGTGAAATTAAAAAAACCATCTCCAAGGTTGTCTAACAATTTCTTATTAATTATGAATACACTGGGTGATGTCATTTATTTTTTCTTTTACTTGTTATTGTCATTGTACTTTATTAAACTTAGAGACCTGGGAAGAGATAGAATGAAAAAAGAAAAATAAAAAAATACACAGCATCTCCTTGGAAATATGAACTGGTGCTCAAAACCTAAAAGCTATGAAATCCCAAGTCCGGCTCATATTTTTTTTTCATCGTAACAAAGAAAACAAACGTGCACAAACATTCAGTTCTATTACTGTTTGTGCCACCTGGATCTAAGAGCATCAAAGTCTGCATGTTTTTTTTTGTTGTTGTTGTTGTTGTTTTTGTTGACATCTTCATGCCAGTTCACTTTCACCTAAAAGAGCAAAACCAAGGTCTTCTATTAAACTCTAGTTCAATCTCCAACCTGCCAGTCCCTTGTGCCTGCCAAGAAGAACAGATTAAATTTCCATTAAGAAATTAGAGGGCTGTCCAGCATGGACACTACAAACAATACTGAGACATTTCTTAAGCAGCAAAGTGAGCGTTATGTCTTAAAATAGCCAGAGAATGAAATGACCTGGCGGCTACTTTAATGCTGTGTCATCTTTGAGCAGCAGAATTACCAGCGACTGATCATGCAGTATAAAAACCTTTACATAAGAGCTGCCCTTGGCAGTCACCGGACTGTCCCAAAGCAGAGACAGGTCACTTATTTCCCTGGCTGGACACATGCAGTTGAATTGAAGAATTATTCATGTGGTTGAATTATGTATTTTCCATTTCGTCAAATCCAGTTGAACCCTTGTGACAGATTTTACTGCTACCTTTTAAGGATATAAAGTCACAGCGACTTGTCTGAATGACTCGCGGAAAAACAAGTTTTCCTTTCCTAAAACCACTCCATTCATGACTTTCAGCCCCATTCAAAGATCTAGAAATGTGCATGTGTTTGTGTCTGTCTTTAAGCCCCTTACCGGATCTATTCCTGTCTGTACCGAATGTAGCACACAGGTGCTTACATAAGGCTAAGGAGCTAAACTGATGTGAGTGTGTGTGCATGCAGTGACATTCAAACAGAGCAGAGGCTGGATGACAAACTATGAACTCTTACTGTCATGCAGTGTTTTTCAACTCTGTCTCTCTCACACACACTTATGCACAAACACACACATGCATGGCTAACACAAACAAAATAAAAATCATCTGATTGTAGCAGGTCTTATAGGAAGCAAATATAACCTGAGACAAACATCAACACACATGCATAACTTTTGGTTTCACAGTGCCTACTACTTATTTGACAAAAATTAAACAAAGAAGGAAAAAAGTCATACTGGAAATTATACTCCTTTATTATGTCTATAGGATTTAAGAGAGTAAGTTGTCATGACACCAGAATTAGAGGAAAAAGTGTGGTTTAGCTGGAAGGATTTCCAGGAGAAAGCCTCTTCGGTTTAAAAAAGAACAAGGACATATGACTGAGTTTCAAAAAACACACACACAAAAAGACTTCAAAAACAAAGTCCCATGGACAGATGAGACCAGAGTAGCATTGACTGACCTCACTACCAAACTCTTCTGACCTATTGTCCAGCATGGTGGCGGAGGGGTGGTGGTTTGGGGTCGTTTTGCAGCTAGAAGACCTGGTCATTCAGTCAACTATGAACTCCTCTGTGAGCCAGAGTGTTCTAGAGGCAAACGTGAGGCCATCTGTTCAGCAGCTAAAGCTCGGTCAAAATCAGGTCAGTCGGGACAGCGATTCAAAGCACAGCAGAAAATCTACATCAGAAGGGCTGGAAAACAAAAGAGTCAAGGTTCGGGAACGGCCTAGCCAAAGTCTAGAGGTCAACTGAAATAAAATACTGCTGTGGGACCTAAAGAGTTAGTGAATGCCCAATAATCTCAATGAACAGAAGCTGTTTTGAGAAGAAGAATGAACCAAAATCTCTCCACAGCAAAGAGAAACCGATAAAATTATAAAGGAAACTGTTATTTAGTTATTACCTAGGTATTATCCTGAAGTGGAGCTACTAGCTATTGAATCATGGCGGAACATAGTAGTGTCGACATGAAGTGTCCAGGATGTCCTCTCGCTTGTTACCCTCATGGACAGCCTTCAGCAATTTCCCAAGACCCTGAATAAGATCAAAGTTGGTGTAGATGATGAACAGATAGGTGAAAATAATAACACAACAAACATTACATGTTTTATTCATCTAAGGTAGTATTTGTCTAATACTGATATGATCAGATAATTTTACTTTTACACACACAAAAAAGAATTGAATTAGGAGAGAAAGTCCTGACTTTTGCATGTGACTCTATGCATCATCGCACATACAAGCACACTTGCTCATGGGGTGAGAATGATGTATGCATGCAGGGTTTGCATGTGTGTGCATAAAAAGCCGTGGTGCAGATGGAGTGTCACTGGCACACGTGGATTAATTATCACTTATAGCAGGCATGTAGTGTATATGCCAGCCCAGGCAACATGCAAATGATGTCACCAACACATGGGAGATGGTGATGCGCACAAATATTCCTATTTACAAACACATGCAAACGAAACATGCAAAAAATGAAACCCGGTTGAAAGCTTCTGTGAGTGTAAAGATGGCAAAGAACCGTGGAGTGTGTGTGTGTGTTTATGACAGATTTATTGTTGCTATCGTAGTGTAGTTAAGCCTCATCCCAACCCAGTGGCATGTGTGAGACTTAACTCGATTAACCTCCATTAGAGATCAAAATCCCAGCAGTGTTCTTTTAAAAAAAAGACTGAGTGGAAATTAGATTGGAGTTTTCACAGAAATGTAAAATGAAATGTTTCACAGCCTGAGTGTGTCCAGTAAGTGGCTCCCAAAGAGCCAGTTATACATTCGTAGGAATGAAAGCTTCATTATTTCTAGGGGGAAAAACACAGAAGTCTGATGTTTGCACAGCAGAGGATGCAGTGATGGTGTGGGCCTTCACATGCCTGACATTAATGAGGACACATCACATGGAATTAGACGTCGTTCCTTCAAATGTGGCCACCCCTGTCTAATTTGTATGTGATATTTTCTAGCTGCAAGAGTTAAATAAATAATTCAATATTTTTTTGAAAAAAAAGTATTTTTCTTAGAATAAGTCAAGAAGATTGTTGCTACCGAACACTCACTTTTTAAGTATTTACCCACAGACTTTGATTGTATTATGAAAAAATACAAGTATTAGTCCAACGTTCAGGGAAAATATCGGGCTTAAATTATATATATATTTAAAAAAAGGTTGACATTTTATTTGAAATGCAACACAAACTACGTCTGTCAGAGTTTCGAAAGGGTTTGGGGATTCCTCTGCTATCTGACCTGAGTGGACCACGCTGTACCGAAAATAAAATAGTACACAAAAACATCCTTTGTCTCTGCCTGTTTCTTGTAACTTGTACAAAAACGTCCACTGGAACTCCACATAACCGTGTACGAGAATACCAAAACCAGCTCACCACCTTCCATTTGCCTCATTCCCATCCATTTTGTGTGTGTAGGTTACCACAGAAACCATGGAGATTAAGAAACATCCTCGAGGACATACGGATCGGATCTGATCACATGCAACGTTTAATTTAAACAGTCAGTTAAAAAGACCGGATTCTCATCAGATTCTGACTTGATGTCAGAATTGGAATTTCCGACAAGCTCCAACCGAGCTTTCAGTTCATTTTGTTTTCATTCCCATACAGCTGGAGATGTTTTTGATGCTGTGGATGGGATTGTTTTGAACCGGGGAGAAAATTAATCAAATATCCATGCATATTCAATTCAAAAGTTGTCAGTTTTTACCAAGCCAAGGGTTTTCTGTCTGTTTTGTCAGGAATGAAAGGCCAAATATATCAGCACAAAGTGCTAATGCGTAAGTGAGAATAACAATGAACATGAAGTAGGCTGCTGAACATCAGCATAGATGCTCATTATTCCTCTCACTCTGGGGAGTTGTCTTAATCTTAGAAATCTCATTTTCACATTAACTACATTAGTTTGCTGCTTGTTGCAACAAGCACACCTCCCACATTGATGGTGGCTGTAAAAAGTCTGCTCTTAAAAGAAAGTGGAAGGTTTAGGCTCCAAAAGACACCATCGAGCTTGACTTCAGATTTATAATTCCAGGAACATCCAACGAGGGATGGTTTTCAGAGAGCACGAATGTATGACATCACTGTCTAATCCATCTTCATCCTATTTCATTCCTGTTAGGTCAGCAGCGCGCAGTAGAGGACTGGGGGACGACCTCTGAATCTAAATAAAGCCAGAGAACCGCAAGCAAGTCTTCACATAGAAGCCACGTCCACCCACGTCACCATGCTATATATATATATATATATATATATAAGGATGTTTGGGTTTTACATGAATAACTGACTCATGTCTGAGTCGTCTATCTTTTCAGTATCTCATAGATACATGATGTTTTATAAGATGTATAGTTTTTATTATCTTGCACTCTGATGTGAAACAGATCAGCGACATGAATGCAGAGGCAATGTCAGAATTAAGGATGACTTTTAATACGTCTCTGGGTTTGAATGTGAATGAATCCTGACACCGAGGACTTCAGACCCACATATGAAAGCACACTGAGCACGAAAGAACAGCCCTAGAAAATCACTTTAACACGAGGTACTTACACTGTATTCTATAAGGGCATTAAAACCTACAAACTCAGAAAGATTAATAGTCTTAAATAAGCTTACAGACATGGATAAGAAAAGCCAAAGACATCCTTTATAGTTGCACTGCTTAGGCTTTTTATTGTGCTGAGGGATGAGGAAGGAGGAAGTGGGTTAAGGCGGCTGACAGAAGAAAGCAGAAGAGCTGAACAATTAAATGCAAAAGTATTACTTTTCAGGGAGGGGATTTATGTCTAGTGTCTGCACA
The DNA here is from genome assembly GCA_028564865.1 of Zenarchopterus dispar. Classification (NCBI taxonomy): domain Eukaryota; kingdom Metazoa; phylum Chordata; class Actinopteri; order Beloniformes; family Zenarchopteridae; genus Zenarchopterus; species Zenarchopterus dispar. Next base: position 38,853 of record JAOWBL010006320.1, read on the forward strand.
GTCTGTAAAAATACACACACAGACACACACCGATAGAAATGCAGTTCAATTATATTACATTTATATTGCTCAAAATAGGAGTAATAGTCATGTAAATTGGTTGATGAAGGTGAGAATGTGACCCCATGTGACTGACCTTAACCCTATCAGTTCAGCTCTGAGTTTAAAAACACAGATTTTTTTGTTTTGTTGAACTCAGTATTGATACTGATAGTAGAAGATCAGCTGAAAGACTTTTTTTTTAATATTGATTTACTTTTCAATTGTATTTCAGTTTCTGGATAAAAAAATGTCCTTCAAAAATTCTCTCATACTACCATGATAATTTAAAAAATAATTTAAAAAAAACAAATTATGCTTATCAAAGAGTATGTCTTTCATCTCACTTCTTTGCCTTTCTTTTTTAAGTTCTGTTGTTCAAAAAGTTATTGATTGATTTAATCATGGTTTTGCACTTGATTCAGACCTGGATTAGGAGCTGGATCCAGGATTTTTTTATTCAGCATAAGTGGAGGTGTGCAGGCTTAGGCTGCTGCTGTTTTGTAGATTTCTGCCTGGAGGTAGAGGAAAATGTGTGTGTCTGATGTAACCAAGGGAAAAACGGGTGACTTCAGCTAAAAGATAACATTTAAAACAAGGTTTTCTTTCAATGGGAGATCCTGCTCCTCAGTCTGACATTTGCCTCCTGATGAGTGTGAACTTTCAAGTTAATTTAGTATCAAAACAAACATAGGCTGGTATCAGTGCTGATAAAGCTGTGGCGTGTTTTAAAGAATTGTAGTATTAAAAAGTACTTAGACCACAGAGAAGATAGGAAAAAGTAACTGGAAACATGAGCAGGAGTGGAGCATCTAGGTCAGACATCTTTACTTTTAGTGTATGTGTGTCCATCTGGGTCATGCCGGTATAATCCTCTCAGAAGGTCCCTGTATAGGCTGGAGGTTAAGTCACTTTTACAACGCTGTCTAATGTTTGTGCTTGCTTGTGCTCTTAGTTGGTCACACTCTTGTTTTCTCTTCCGTCGTTACTTTCTTGAGTCTTAGTCGCCTCATGATGTCCACAGATGTCCACAGTTGTCACAACAGACGACCAGGACGGGAGTCCTCACTTAGTTTGGGTGTTTTCAAGCATTAGCAGTGATTGGAGACCACGACAGCTGGACAAGACTTTCTAAAAGTAATTAAATAGTCCTTCAAATTAAACTGAAATTTATATTTGAAGGAATATTTCAGAATAAAAAAAATGTGCTTTAAAATCTGTTTTTCCTTTCAGGAGCTTCAGGAGTTCCATGAAAACAACACACTTATGTTTTACAGAAGTCTAACTCAAGCACAGACTTTAAAACAACCTCCCTCCTAACGTGCGCTCACTTCACCCACCTGCTGGGAAACCTGATGGACTCGACCCAAACCAACAAGGCAATTATAAATTTCCCGCATTTTAATTTCATCACATGTTGAGACCTGGAAGCAACAAAACCATGACTACAGATGCCCGTGTGTTGTCGTACACATTTGCAGATTTTAATGGCTTGAGGTGACTGGTGCGCTGCGCACATGAGAAGCAGTAATGAGGCCAACTTTTAGTGTCGTGTTAGAGGATTTTTCAGGCATGACTCTGAGGAGATGTTTCTGCTTTGGTAACTCACAGTTGTCTTTTTTTCTATGATTACAGAAGAAAACTTTCAGAGTTCAGGAATCAGAACAACCGTGTGGTACCATTCACCATTTAAAAACCTGCCCAAGTGTAGGGATGAGTGATAAATCAATTTTATTGATTCATTTGGATGTATAGTTTATGGTGATGTTTGACAAATACAAATTGGATTTTACTTTGCTCCTTATAACAATGTTATTGCATCACCATCTCTACTCATTTTCATAGCTTTTTAAAGCCTTTCCTGGTTGCATGTCTTCAGATGTTAGATGTTGTGTTGTTTAAAAATAGACCAATTTTCTCCAATAAGGTGCAATTTCCTCACCTGCCAGGAAGTGTTTACAGCGTTCAATGTCATGCAAGTTGATGTCTGCTGTAAAATTTGTATTTAGTTTGTGACAGGTAAAAGTAGAAGCAACAACAGTTTAATTGGAAATGCACAACTTAATGTGAAAAGAGTGTGTTGTGCAAAAAAAAAAAAAGAAAAGAAAAACCTTGCTAACGGTATGTGGCAATGAAAATAGCAGCACCGATTTTGTTCATAACTTTTATGGACAGAATTTGCGGGCACAGCCAGAGAGCGTAGGTCATCCAGTTTGGTGACCTTTTGCAGGTGATGTGATTCTGTTGGCTTTGGGCCAGAACCTTCAACTCTCACTGGAGTGGTTCACAGCCGAATGTGAAGCAGTTGAGATGAGAATCAACACTTCCACAGCTGAGACCGTGGTGCTCAGCAAGAAAAGGGTGGAGTACCCTCTTCGGGTCGGGGCTAAGATCCTGCCCCGGGTGGAGGAGTTCAAATATCTCAGGGTCTTGTTCACAAATGACTGATGGATGGAGCAGGCAGATTAGTACAACGTCCACAATGATACAGATGCTGCATCGGTCTGTTTTGGCGAAACAGGAGCTGAGCCAAAAGGTGAAGCTCTCAATTTACCGGTCGGTCTACCCTCACCTATGGTCACGAGTTGTGGGTAGTGACTGAAAGAATGAGATCACAGATACAAGCAGCCGAAATGAGTTTCCTCCGTAGGGTTTCTGGTGAGAAGCTTGGTCATCTGGGAGGGACTCAGAGTAGAGCAGGGGTGTCCAAAGTCAGTCCTCGAGGGCCAGAGTCCTGCAGGTTTTAGATGTTTCCCTGCTCTAAAAAACCTGATTCTAATTAATGGTCATTAACAGGTTGTCATCAAGGTCAGAACAAGTCTGTCAATGACACAGCCACTTGTATCATGGTATGAAGAAGCAGGGAAACATCTAAAACATGCAGGACTCCAGCCCTCGAGGACCAACTTCGGACACCCCTGGAGTAGAGCCACTGCTCCTCCACATCGAGAGGAGCCAGATGAGGTGGCTCGGCATCTGGTCTACTTCACTCCTCCCTGTTGAGGTTTTCTGGGCACATCCTACTGGAGAAGACCTTAGGGGTGACTCAGGACATGCTGGAGGAAGATGTTTCACCACTGGCCTGGGAATGCCTTGGGATCCCCCCAGATGAGCTGGACAAAGTGGCTGGAGAGAAAGAAGTCTGGGCCTCCCTGCTTAGGCTGTAGCCCCCCTGCCCAACCTCAGATAAGTGGTAGAAGATGGATAGATGAGTTTGAAGCTTAAAGTGGGAAAATAGTCCAATTTAGGCAAATAATCTTAAATATTTAATAGCCCTGCATTTCTCATGTCAGTTTGAGTAGAGGAGATATTTACACCAAAGCTGTGAGAGGTTTCTTCAGGACAGTGCAAATCTTAATACCTGATTAACTTGTCCGCTGGCTGAAAGCTGGCGTGTCATTAGAGTATCTCCAAATACCATGGTTCCAAGAACATCAGTGTGCCAGCTGTGAGTCAGTGGCCCACATCCAGCTCCATGACGTGGTGTTATGTAACTCAGAGCCATTAAGCTCAGGCTCAGCCAGGTGAAGATACACTGACTGACAGACGTGTCTGGGGGATGATTGGAGTGTCTGTGTTATATCGGAGCAAAAGTTCGCTCAAGTTTCAGCTCCAGTAAAAAAGTGTACCACGTTATAGTGAACAGAAGATGCAATGTGCAACAGGACTTACAGATTTCTTGGCACTGGGGTTTAATGGATGTCTCCAGTGATACAATTATGGGACACAGTGACGCCAGCAGAGACTTCCTCCTAAGCTGCTACATTTCTGACTGGGTTGTTGTGGTCTCAGACGGCTCTCTTTGGTTGTGCTTTTCCAAAATCAACAGTGTGGACTAATGATACTTCAATCTGCAGTCAAGATCACAATGAAAAAGGAACTCGTAACCTGACTAGCACCAAAATTTCCTGAGCTTTCAGGGAACATGTTTTGATCAAAGTACCACAGCAAAACAGGAACAAAAGCTTTCATTACCATGTGGAGCTTCACCGATCCAACTTTTGAAACATGTGGCTCCTTGAAAATACGTATTAGTGTTTTGTGCTATCCATTTCCAAGCTTTTTCCCCCCCCTTTTTTCATAATATGTCACATTTGATGCAAAAAGACAGTAGGAGGCAATTCCCTGCTATAAGAAAGAAATGATCTAATGATCAGCCTCTATAATGACTTTGGACCATACGATCTGAGCTTGTTATAAGAGTCTGGACTTTCAGGCACCTCATGGCGGAGAGCAGTGGAGAGGATGTCAAAGCTGATGAACTGAGCAAGCACTGCTGTAAAAAGAAAAAAGAAAAAAATAGCTGTTTCAGTCATTTCTCTGTTTGTTTTATTAAGTGAAATAAAAATAACTGTCAAGAAGCTGGAATCATACACTTTAACAGAAAAACACATCTTATTCCTACTACACCATAGTCCTTGTACAATCAAAGAATTCTGAATATCAAGGGACTTATAAACCTATAAGTCAATCTAACTCCCCTTTTCACTAACTTTACCACATTTTGACAATCCAAACTTGTCACTTAAGATTAACTACTTGAGTTAACACAAGTTTTTTTTTTTGTTTGTTTTATCATTATAAGTATACCTGAAACACATTGGGTCAGGGGTAGCACGATGGCTACGTGGTTAGCACTGTTGCCTCACAGCAAGAAGGTTCCTGGTTTGACTCCCGGCAGGAGTCTTTCTGTGTGGAGTTTGCATGTTCTCCCCATGCTTGCGTGGGTTTTCTCCAGGTACTCTGGTTTCCTGCCACAGTCCAAAAACATGTATGTTAGGTTGATTGACAACTCTAATTTGCCCGTGAGTGTGCATGGTTGTTTTGTTATATATGTGGCCCTGTGTGCTTGAACGCATCTCATGTTCTCGCATTTGGCATCACACGAGCATATTGATCAGAAGTCATGAAGCAAGGACTAGTAAAACATGTTTGTGGTCCTCCCACCACTGATGGGGATATGGAGGCGGAGGGAACATGAAAGAGAGTAGGAAACAGAAAATGTGACACAGTGAAAGAGAAGAGCGATGATTATGCTTGATTTCTCCATTCACTGCTTTGGATTATGTGTAGGCACCGGGTGGGCTCAGGCAGAGTGGGTTTGACTCATCCATGAGGAGGTGTGTGAAACGTGTATGTGTGGTAGTGGAGGGTGGAGCAAAAAAAAAAACTCTGTATTAGTCCAGAGTTGTACGGCAGATCCATAGAAAAACAACAAAGTGAGACATTAGTTATCTTAACTTTGCCATCAGCCAAGCTTCCACCATAAGTGTATAGTGCACTGATGATGCAACATTGTTAAGTGGGGCATGAAAATTATTTGATTTATATAAAATATTGTCACTGCAGTCCACAGATGGACATTGTAAATGGAAAATATGCAGTACATTGGTGACAATTTCCAGGCATCGCATGTGGATTGTAGTGGCAGCTAACAACATAAACAGCTGAAGACCCTGAATATTCTCCTAATCTCCTTAACAAAAGACTCATATTTATAAGGTTTTTCCTCTTCACTGTTTTTATGAACTAGAACATTACCAATTTTGAATCTGGACTCCATGGGAATTAATTTATTAACTGAATTACAAAGAAATGGACTGAACTATATTGAACTTGTTTTCTATGTAAAGATATCCAAACACATTCACTTTAAAAGTTTCTTCTTGTGAAATTGGTCCCTCCCATTCACAGAAGTTTTCACAGGTACAGAACATATGAAACCAGTCGCCCTCGGGCAGGGCTGGGCTTTGTGCAATGACTCGTGCAGGAGCATGAGTCAAAACATAAAAGTCCCATTTTAACGCTCAAACATGGATGGATGGATGGATGGATGGATGGATGGATGGATGGATGGATGGATGGATGGATGGATGGATGGATGGA
>JAOWBL010006333.1:0-44768 GCA_028564865.1 Zenarchopterus dispar
ATATATTCATTATAACATCTACTGTACGACATCTAGGGTAACGAGTCCAATCCTTGGTATTGTGTCTTCTCAGAGCAGAGAAGGAAACCCCCTGCTGATAGCCTGTCATGCCTAATAATAATAGGAAGAAGATGTCTGCTTCTTCATTAGAAATGTAAATTTAGCTTGAACTTTGGGAGTAAAAGCAGTGGGAAGAAAACAACAAGAACAAATGTACGTCTTCCCTCTGATAAGCTTGGTCTTGTTTTTTTCCATCCCACACACAAATGCACTTCTATGTTATCTTTGTCTCAAACTTCATTTAGAAAGTAAAATCCCACCAAAAGCAAAACCAATAAACATCCAACACTGATGATGCATTTGCAATAATTATATTCTAAGTGGGGGGAACAGGAAAAATCCATGTTCAACCAAAGTCAAAGTAAAGTAAATTCAGAGATTTGCATGGAAACATTTTTAAAGACTGAAAATTGTAATGTATGTAACTGTGAAGGTCAACAGTTTCTATTTTTGAAAAAAATTATTATTTTGGTGTTTCCATTTAGGATTTTGCAGAAATTATGCTATTTACTGTAAACTTGCAGCAGAATAATGAGAAGAAGAAAAAGGACTGAAATGTGAAAACATAAAATACACCACAACGGATTCTGGAGGAGCTAAACACCAGGTCTGAAGGTCTGATATAACCTCGCTGTTTTAAAGGGCTAAGTCAACAATCAAATGCTGTGGTTGCTACTGAACTTATTATGAATGTGGGTTATCTTTGTGAAGCCCCAACAATGCACGTCAGAGGTCAGATGGATATACACCTACGGAGCGAAACTCAGGCTACCTTCACACTGCCAGCCCATCTGAGTTTAGCACATCATAATATAATCTTTAACTTTTAGAGAAATTTTATATTGGAAGCAATCAGATCTGGTTTATGTGCTCTTGTTGATGTTCCCTAATTCGCGTAGTTGCTATGGTAACCTATGGATGTAAACAAAACCAAAATGAAGTGTGATGGAATAGCTTTGATACTTTTGTAAGTTTTGCCATGCAGTGTAAATTTCCTGCATACAGGAAAGCACCAGAGGCAGAGTGCACGTCTATGCACTATGTTTTGTTGTTGTTGTTTTGAGCAGCTGCTTCTGCAGGTAGAGACTGGCTGACCAAGCTAATGGACTAGCTAATGGACTATGACTACTAAAGACTTCTCCTTCACTTCCATTGCTCTGGTAGACATAGCCATTGTTTCTGTTGCATTGAAAGAGACACAAAAGACTATTTCAACTCCTTTTTGAACAACCAGACTGTTTAGACTGCACATTTGTGTAAATCTGATTGGAACTGCACCTCCACATATGGCTTTTGGCTTTTTTAACATCTGGATATGGTAAACATCGCATTCCTGTTGGCAGTGTGAAAATAGCCAACTTACTGTTAGTCGCTGGCATAAGTGTGCACTTGGTGGATGCATCACTGCCACTGTTGATTCCACCTGGACTGACTCACTGCCCCGTCCCTCTGCTGACCCTATGGACAGACTGACTCCATTGTCTACAGGAGACGTGCCTGCACCATGAAAGTCTAACTCGCACATTTCAACAATGTTAACTTAGTCAACAGCTCGGAGGTAACCAAAATATTTAATATCTGCACTGTGTGCTTGTGATATCACGTCTAAGCAGTTTGTTTCAGTTAAAACAAACTCTGGTCTGTTTGACTTGGTCTGAGATCTGACAGCACGTCAGAGTAGGGAACGCTGCTCATTTTCTTTGGGTATTGAAACCTGGTTTTAAGCATTTGGCAACTGATTTAATCTCTGAAATTCAGCTGAGTGGTTGGTAATACACGTTTTTGTAAATAAAACAAAAAGAAGTTTAAATATTTTAGCCCCTGCAGGTTAGGTAAGGGGTATGACAATTCAAGAGTAAACCTGCATTTTCACCACCATTCAAGGAGAACATCAGCACATCATCTGTAGTGACTTTAAAAACAAAGTGAAGTCTAGATCTATTCGCAGGACTATCGCCTCATACTATGGTTTTTAAACAGGTCACTTATAAGTTGTTGCATTTTCCACTGAGGACACACAGACCAACATGCACATACCATTGACAACAAGCGTGATGTTGAGCCTCCTTTCCAACGAAGCGGCGCTGTTTTTCAGCACCACCGTGTACAGCCCAGAATCCTCCTGACAAACCTCCTTAATCTCCAAAGCGTGGTTAGAGTGCATCCTCATCCTCTTCAGCTTGAACTCTGGGCGCTGGTTTATCAGCACTCCGTCTTTATACCTTGACACGACACACACGGCTGCTTCAGAACAAAATCTGCTGTTGCTCAGGTGCTCAGCCCCCTAAATTAATCTCTAAATTGCAGTTATGTCAGGCCTAATTATGCTTTGGGAAATTTTCCATTACTCTTAATGAAAACACCAGAGAGTCTTAGCTTACCATTGTGATTCAGGTGGGGGGAAGGCAGACACATTTACTTGCAATTTGAATGACTTCTGGCCAGCCGTTACCTCCACCACAGGTGCATCACGGTAGTCAAGATTGATGAATGGCCTTTCTGGAATTAGAGACATTTAATTGTTTACAGAAAATGCTTTTACTTCAAACACTCAGCCACTTTGGGTTTGAATGGTGCTCTTTTATTAAGTCTGACAGAGGTGGTTTGTGAGCAGCTCTTGGTATTTAAAAGCACATCTTTAGTTTTAAGTGAAATACTTCAGCAGCTCTTGGGAGGATTTCCTGAACCTCCTATTATGTGTGGAGCTTAATAAAAAATGTCTGAAAGCAAATACAGCCAACTAAACTGGCACATAACAAACATTTAACTTAACCTTTAAATCAGCAAAGAGGAATGTAAAAAGATTAAAGTTCGATTCTTAGCAATTATTAGATATACTAACATTACAAATTCTACTAATGCAGGATACTAACGGTTTGGCAGCTTGTTTTACTGGGAGTCAACACTTGAGGTTTAATTCAGAAAAGTTCAACTTTCAGACGTAGGTTGACAGATTAGGTGGCAGAGAGCAACTGTGGATAAAGGGTTAGTTTATAATAAGAAGAATGTGACTTAGTGAGGTCCTCCCACTGTCCACGGCCTCCCACAGGAGTCATCTACTGCACATTTGGGTGGGCAGTAATCGTCACACATCAAAAGAGAAATAACAATTAGCTTATTGGAGATTAAAACATCTGACCCCCGTTGTTTTAATCTCTCTCTAAAACTGATAAACTTGTTATTGATAGGCTTTTCTCTTTCCAGAGGAGATAAAAGGGTGAGACATGATGCATAATGTTTACAATGTACCAGTGTGATGTAAACTGCACATCAGCTGGTTCTCTCTTATCAGGAAGAGAGAAATTTCATTTTGAAAGAAGAAAAACAATGTTATTTTTATGTTCACCTGCTTTACTTTACCTTACATCCGATGAGTGATCCATAATTAAAGTAAATTTGAAACATGGGTGTTAAATCAGGGGGACTACTAATTCCAGCTCCTTTGATCAGACCACAAATCTGACTTTTCTAGTTCTGCACATGTTGCAAAATTGAACTTGCAGAAGTATAGGACTCAGCTCAGACTCAATAAATGGTGCCTCGATGAGTAACCTAATGAAAGTAAAGTTACCAATAGTACATTTCTTTACTGGAAGGTAATTAGTAAATAAAGACTGTTTAACATGTTTCTGCCTCTTAGCGTACTGATGCTATTTACCTTAAACACTATCTTAAACCTCTTCGAGCTTTTTGCATATTGGAGGTCTAAGTACAGGACCTATGTGGTACTTGCCTTTTATTATTATTGTCTGTTTTTGTTTGTCTCCATCTGAAATTACACCACCAAATGGGCTCTTTTCTGCAGCGCTGCACCTCCTTTTGTTTACTTCCTTTAGGAAGTTCAGAAGAAGCAACGCAGCAATGGTTCACATCTTCTGTGAGTTGGAGCTGAGAAATGTTGAGCAACAGTATTTTTTACTGGCATTGCAGTTATGTCTTTCTTCTCAGCTCAAAAGTGATAAAGAAGACGTATTAGCAGGAAATACACAGAAGGAAATCCAATGTCACCAAGTGGACCAGTCACCTATTTTGTGGTTTGTGCTGCCTCAACACGTAGTTACATTTCTGGAGAGGCGCAGTTGCAGGCTGTGACGGAAATGTAATTAATCTTGGTTGTTGGTTCAACATGGAAGCACAACAAAAGTAAACCAGGCTTACTTTTGTTGTCCTTCCTACAGTAAATATGTAATTTGAATAGAGTTGATGACAAATAAAGGCCATATCGTGGTACCACTAACCATGAACTATGACTTGAGTCTGTAGGGTTTGTGATCTTTGCGTGCTGGTGACGTTGCAGATGTAGGGTCCAGTGTCTGTGACATTGACACTGTGGATGGTCAGGATGCTAGCAGCCTCTGTAGCGTGACTCAGAGATTCTCGATGTGGCTTAGTCTCTGCCCAGCTGTTCGTCTGGTGAGGAAAAACAGAATGTGACTGTCGGTAAATCTCTGGTATTTATTTCTGGAGTCGTCATCTGCTAGAAGTACCTCTTTGCCGGGATAAGACCACTGGATGTCCACCCCGGCGTTGAACTCTACCATCGCTGTGCAGTTCAGGGTGAAGGCCTCCCCCACCAACAGCTCTACCGGGTCTTCAGGAAACAGCTTGACATCGTAAACCTGACTTCCTGTCCGGGAAAACGAAAAAGGGGGAGGGAGACAGCGAGGGAGGTCACGGTGACATTGTCAGCAGTTTTTCCTTCCTTCAGGACCAGGGGAAATGACTTCCCTTTGGATCAGAGAAGACATCCTACTATAAAGAAACTGTCCGTCAAAACGTCAGTCGCTGGAGGAAGGCTAAGGGGGATAGAGTGAAGCTCCAATAAAAGAGAAAAGATAAGAAAAGCCTTTAAGACTGTCTTGTAGAAGTGAAAACCAACACATTCCTCTCTGCAGTCACTGGAAATTAAATTAAAAAAAAACAACTATCACAGTGACATCTGTGCAGCAGACTGGAATTGCCGGATTGTTTAACACTCTATTAGTGTCTGGAGTGAGCGTTCAGTTTCTTCTCTGACTGATGTGGCCATTACTTTTGAAAGGCAGGGATGGGTATGAGTTTCTTCTTGTTGTTTAAAGAGTAAGTGAATAACATTACATCGTAGGGAGTCCCTGGGTTCTCAGGTTTCACTCAAAAACAACTTCAGCAAGAAGTTCATCAAGTTAGGTCCTAAAATTTAGTCTTGCACTCCCTTTCCTTGTCTTTTTTTAACTCGTAATCCTTCTGGAGTAAAGGCTTGTGCCCACACACACCCACCTTAGGAGAAGTATTGACAAAATTACACAATTAAATAAAAGCCTTGAAATTTTCTGAATTAGAGCCTGACTGGCTCGCTCACTGCCGAGCAGAATCACAGTGAGGGCGCATTGGGGTTTCCACCACCTCTGATTTAAAACAGCTTCAAATCACAAATATATTTTTGGAAAGATCAAAAATGTATTTTAGTATGTTTTTACCTATGGTGTGGATCAAGTAGTTATCAGATTGGTAATCCTTGCCTCCCAGAGTGGCCTCACATGAAACAAAGGCCAGTGACATGCTGTCAATGATTTTTCTGGGAATGGACCAGCCTATCTTGTTGTTCCATGTTATCCCACTCATCTCCAGGGATGAACCACTCTGTGAAGCAAACACATGTAATAAATGCAGCATGCCACCAACTAAAACATCACCGGACGACTTCAGCAGGTGGAGAGGAAGGTGAATCCAAACCGTGATTAGAGTGACGTTCAGATCCGGCACCGTAACCAGGCAGGGCACTATGACGTGCGTGGAGAAGCGTGTGATGAAAATGGTCTCCAGGGATAATGTGTTGGCTCTTTTGAGGAAGGGCTGTGCAGGGTCTGCATGTAGACACAGAAAGGGGAGCTGTTAAAGGGTAATCCAGACTCCAGCTGGAGTAATGGCAACTATTACTAAGGGAACTTTGTGAATGGACAGACAAATCCCTGGGTCTGATAATAACCCACACTGACATGCTATATGTGGAGTTTATCATCATTACCAACAGCTCAGTCTGTCCCCGCCTAGCAAATAGCGTTAAGACCCTCTATTACATGCCAGCCGAAAGATGGATATCCAAGGGATTTAATCCTCCTGTTACAGTTTTACCTAAAGCTGTCTGATGGAGGAAAATAGCTGTGCCATGTTCCCTTCTTATTGTTTGACTCAAAGTCCCAGAAGAAACCCAGAAGCATGGGGTTTTGAAAGACATCGCAGTGATTGTCACTAACTTACATTGCAGCTGATACCACGACAAAACCTCATATTCCCAAGGCAAAGGAATACAATATTATACAAAGTCCTATCTTTCTGACTTTCATGTCAGTACCAATAATTCTGCACAGCACTCAGAGATGGATGACTATAACCGCCTTGCCCCCCACCCCCAGCCCCACCCATACACACACACACAAAATGAACCTTTCATTATTATGATACTTTTGTGCAGCACTGAAAGATATCTCTTCAAGCTGTTGCAAGGCCAAACAAAGGGCCCTGTTGAGAGGCTTATATTTCTGCCCTGCGGTGGTCTAAATAAACAAACGTAACAGGAATAATACACACCTCCTTGTCATTTGCTGACTAAAACAGGAAAGAGAGCGCATAGTCCACCGATTTTAAAGTCTCTGCACTGGTTACCTGTTTCCTCCAGGATTGATTTTAAGATCCTTTTACTAGTTTATAGAACTCTTAATGGATTTCTTCCTTCTTATCTGTCAGAGTTGCGTACATTTTATGACCCTCCTCGGACTCTCAGGTGTTCTGGTGGAACATTTTTAACCGTTCCTAGGATAAAAACAAAAACATCCTTTTACTGTCGCGGCCCACGTTTGTAAAAGATCTACCAGAGGACCTGAGAGCAGCTGGAAGTCTGGACGATTTTAAAAAGGGAATTCAAGACTCATCTTTCCAATTTAGTTTTTAATTAGGCTTTTACATTTCTTAATTTACAATCTAGCAGTATTTTAATGTTTTTATGGTGATTTAATTTATTAATATAAATATATATGCTTGTGTATATAAATGGATACATATATATTGTTTTAACTCTATCCACATTTTCTACTTTAATCAGTTTATTTCTTTATGATATATATATTATATATATTTTAAATATTCATTGATCTACATAAATACTATTATTAATACTATTATGTCCTCATTTTAAAATGTACTTACTGTTTATTTAATTGTTTAATCATTTTTTTTCTCTATGTATTTTAGTTTTTTTTTCTTCAGTTTTTTCTCAAAAGACTGAATATAGCATTTTCTACATTCTTGCTCTCTAGTTTAATATTACTGGTCTACATGTCTGATTCTATGTACACGATTGATAATGTGTTGTGGTGGTTGAAGCTTTTCTCTCTTTTGTGCTTTTTAGCCATGTAAAGCATTTTGTGTTGCACAAGTTGAATGAAAAATGCTACACAAATAAAACATGTTTGATTGATTAAGCCTTTACTCAACAAATCACAACACATGATCAGTGACCCACAAAGTACCAACGACAGCACAGCTGCCATAATAATTAAGCGCTGTAGAGCCATAACACCAGGAATCAGAGCTGCAGTGACATTCGTGCTACATTTGTTTTATGGACAGCGCATTACTTGCACAAGCACCGAAAAGCAGTGCTTCATACTTGGCACATGGGCCGTCACTGAAAATTAAAGACTACGGGATAGCTCGCTTGATTTCCAAGAACCTGCACGTACCACCACTGGGAGTGTGATGATGTAGAGCTGCATGAGTTAAATGGTGCCGGGACATGGTTTTTATGAATGGCACCATCAAACTTCTGCAGCATCCCAGTTTCCAGAGGCTTTGCACAGGAGGAATATATTACCGTAACATTTTGAGAGAAGAAAGTTAAATCACCACAGAGTTTCTTAATACCAACTGAAAACTATGATCAGGTCGAGTATACCCCCTGAAGTTAATCCAATTGAAGATTTTTGCAATATTTAAACAGAAAGAAGAGCTCAAACTTTCTTCACAGAATCTCAAAGATTTGTGTAATATTATTATCCTCTGTGCAGCAGAGGATGAGGTCTCCCTTTAAAAATATAGGAAACGAAGAAAAATACTTCTCAGTTACAGAATAACTACTTTTGTTGCACTTTTGGGGCATTTTACTGTTGGGAATCCAAACTACACAATTCATAATTTTACATAAAAACAAATATTCTACAGATCAACTTTGAAAAGAAATGTAATTACTGTAATGCAATAAAAGTTTCAGTCACGTGAGCATGAAGTTATGCTGGTCTCCCCTCTGCTGTGTACTGTGCAGTATGTAGTGCATTCAAGCATTCAGGCCTAACATGTACTGCAGTGTTTAGTGGACAGCATGCAGCACAGACAGGATAAATGTTCAACATCTGCCTGTCTAATTGAATCCACATGTGTTCTCTCTCATCTTACCACACACTGGGCCTAATTCATGGCTGTGATTTCATCTGCTTTTGATCAGCACGCTGGTTAGATCTGTGGAAACTGTTTTGGCACCTTGTCAGGGGGGATAAACAGACGTCTCACATGAGTGGTCTGGTCAGCACGACTCCCCCAACACGACAGTCATCTGTTTCGATATCTACTTCTCCTCATAGATCTCTCCCATAGTGCATGGAGGAAGGGAAAAAAATAAAAGGAGGTATGCCTGAAGACTCATAGTCCTATAGGCTGTTTGTCCTCCATATTACACACCGTGAAAACAGCTGAGAGAAGAGCCGTAGTAGCAGATATAATGGAGCTCTTATCAGGTCTGAAAGGCTCAGGAGGAGCTGAATTAAAAGACGGCTGTTGCCATATTTAATCATTTAGAAATTCATTTGATATCTTGTCTCTTAGCAGAAAAGTGAATGGCTTAATCATTCACACCCTTATCAAAAGCTTTGCATCTCTAATTTTCAAAACATTAATCTTGCCAGTTTCCAGGGTGTTAGAGAGGCTAATTCAACAATGTCCACTTCTAATAACCCAGCGGCAGCTTTGATATGAAACGAAGACCTAAACAGAAGATCACTTTCAATAAGATAGCAGTGATTTTGCCGTGAACCTCCCAAGGATAACAGAGCTACAGGCTGAGGATTTTTACAGAGCTGAGGATGAAGTCACAGAATGAAAAAGCTTTCCTTTTTTATTAACATTTTATTTTCCAGCTAGTAGGTGCCAGAGTTTTGTGAGTGGGATGAAAGAGAGCGACTCACCTTTGACAAAAGCATAGACGCTGACGGCAGTGGTGCCGTCAATGATGGCCTTGACATCCTTATAATAGCAGCGGTAGTAGCCCGTATCTGTGCCCTGCGCCCAGTTCAGGACCAGCCTCTTGCAGTAGGGTATCCCGGGCTGCCCGGGACACTCGCTGATCAGGGCCGCCCTCTGTCGAGGGGCACCGGTGGCTGGTAGCTGGGCCTGCCGGGAGGTGAGCTCTTGTCTAAGCAACGCCTCGTCAGGCCAGGCCCAGGCTAGAATTCGTTGTCCCCTGAGGAGACACCAGTCATGTCAGTATTAGCTTTTACATAGTGCATAATATTTGACAGGGCAACTTCTTTTTTTGGTTTCTGTATAATTAGCATTCTGTCACGTGATAACCATAAAAACTGAGAACTGTTTATTTCTAAAGAATGTGGGCTACGTGTGTGTGTTTGTTTTGGTTTAAAGTCGCACATCAACACATCCCCGTTGTCTCTGACACATCAATTCAGCCAACTTAACCTGGAGGCATTTTGAAGCAGACTGTGTGGCATCATAATGGCACTCTGGAAACTGATAGCTGTGCTTTTACCAGCTGCCCCACCATCAGACACAAATGGGCAAATTTTGCAGGAAATTCCAAACCGTGATGACTGGATATCACATAAAAATGACTAAGCTCAGTGCAAACACCCCTGCGGGTGATTTTCCAGGCCCGTTTAATAACGTCTATCTATCTAAAGCCCAGAAAACTGCACACTGTTACGTCTAAATGGCTTCAAATGAAACCGATAGCTCCTCTGTGGCGCCTCCATGTAAGGTTTACATGCAAACAACTATTTTAGACCAGAGCCAGGAGAAGTCCAAAAGTATCACCACCTTTCCAAAGATGGCACTTTTTCTTTTTTTTTTTTTCGCAGAAGAAACAAAATGGTTAATGGAGTGAGCATTGAGACCACAGCTGGGATTTCATAATGATAAGAGATTGCTGCAGAGAGCAAATTTATATGTCACACAGGATCAGTCTGAGCAGAAACTATGTGACACTTGATATGTTTTTTATGTTTTTGTTTGTTTCTATGGTTCAGAAAATGTGGAGAAACACTTTTGGACCTCTTGCTTAATGTCTGATCTGATATTAAATATCATATATTAGTCATGTGTTTGAGTTTCCAAGGAAAGTGTGTGATTTAGGGTTTTATAATGTATCTCTATTGTCTTTTTTATGCCATTACGTTCTACCTCTAACACTTTTTGCAAAATATTTGGTATAGTAGCATCAAATAAATGATAACTAAGGCTCATGTTGACAAAGACATAAACTAATAGAATATTTAATAGGTGGTAGGTAATCACTTTCAACAGTAAATAAGCATTAACTAATAATTCATATAATATTGAATATAAAGTCATCTACTTTTCCATCCATCCTTCATTTGCTGACTTTGTCAAAGACTGTTAGTAAAGGTTGACACTGACATGTCGAGGATTGCTTGTTTTTTTTTTTAACTTTCTCTGTGGGCGATGCCTCTTTTAAAGTCCTTGTTGTGGGTTTATGTTGCCCACTACTGACGTACACAAAAACAACTCATGTGGAGCAGGGTGCAGATGATAAACCATGAAGATATAATGATAATGTGAAGTGTGAAGACACCCTGCATGTCTGAGCTAAATTACATATTTACAAAGAAGAAGAGCCAGCCAAAAGGACAAGTTATGCATTTCATGACTTTTTCAAGTGGTTGTCAGTTTAAACACCAAAATATCTGCTCTCAATCCTTGAATCACTTAACCATGTTGGCCATTAGTAACTGCATATAGTGGCCAGTATGGAAAAGACAAACATGCAAAACTTTATAATAGCATCAGAGTTATTACTTTATTCAATTACTTACAACAACATCTCATTATAAATAACCAGGTATTAAAGGCCTTTTTTTTTTTTTTTTGCTCCTTGCAATATGAAACAAACAATATTCTGTTAAACATCAATTAAACACAACCATCCCTAATCATCACGATTAAGTACAAATGTAATTCTGTTTATTTTGTTTTTCCCAAATGAAAATCACTGTTTAAAATATTAGTCTATGTAAATTTTAATTGAAAAAAAGAAAAAAAGCACAAAAACACCACTTTTCTCTTAATGAAACAAACGTATCTAAGTAAAACAATTATCGCATAAATCTTTAATAAATGTGAATTAAAAATTGTTTTAATAGTTATATATTTGCCTATCAATTGTCAATATTTATGTAACATGTGTTAGTTATCCTATCATACTTGAATGGTTTTGCTGTTTTCAAAAACAATCAAATAATATCAATAACTTATTTCTCCTAATTAACGCTCCCGCTCTAATAGATGCCTCTCCACCCACAACCCTATGGCGCAGCTATGAGAAAGATTGATCGCAGTTACGATCAAGAGTTGTGGTTTGCTGAGACAGACATTTAGCTTGCTCATTTTTCCTAATCTTTAATCGATTGGACATTTAAATTTACGGTGACTAACTGTCGAAACAGCAGAGGTTAAAAAAAAAAAAAAAAAAGGCACTTTAACGCCGCTTTGTTTACGTCATACGTGACGTCAACAAGAGTGCATGATTAGGACGCGCTACCGGCCAGTATAATGTATAATAGGCAATTTATGAAGTTTTGCTGATATTTGTCTTTTTTTTTTATTATCGGTATGTATATATATAAAAAAAAGTCCTGACAAGAAAGTTAATCCTTTAATGTGAACAAATTTTGTTGCATGTACATATAAATTAGCAATATGCTGCATAGACGAGCACATTTACCATATTTAACAACCGCATAGAGACTGCATAGGTTGTTTAAAAAAATAAATAAATAATTTTTGTGACACTTTACTGTTTTAAAGCCTAACATTGATCAACTTGCATAATTAGGTCTTAAATAGACGCACCCTGCCGGTAGTTTGCTATGACCCCAGGTGTGTCAGTTAGGAGAAATGTGACATTTCTTTAGCTGATATGAATATCAGCATTTAGGATCTATTGCACACGTTTGCTATTAATAGTTTGTGAACCTTTGTTAGCATTTATTAAGGATTCACATGTTATTGAAGATACTAACTAATATTATTTACTGGTTATTACATTCTTTGAAAATTTGTGATGAAAAATTATAACCTGATTTTCAGTGTTGTTAGATTTTCGTTCAATAACCATAGATCCTATGGCTCTTATTTTGTGTTTAGATAAGTAATGTAACAGCCAGAAGCTACAGTGGGATGAAATGCATAGAGTTTCACTCTGTAGGGGATTTAGAGGTACAGAGAGGTAAGTCAATTTTCAAATGCACTACAAGCTTCTCAGATTTCTAGCTCGGCTTAGTACATTTTTACATGTTTTTCTCGTTTTATCAAAACTGTTTTTCTTTTTTCACCAATGGTAAGACATTCAAGTAATAATTTACACATCCCTGAAGCAGGGCAGCCCACTCACACATACCTGCATGTAATGGAGAGCGTTTGGTTGACTGGAATCACTAGATCGTCTCTGGGGCCGTCGAGGATGGGTGGAGTCATAGAAAAGCCTATCACCAGACCTGAGGGAGCGAGCGCAGCAGCGGTATTAGATTCATGTTACACAGACTGGTCTGGACCTAGTGGTTCTGACAGAGCTGCTGGTAGGCTGTCAAGTCTCTGAAACACATCAGACACGCCGTTTTTCCACATTTACAAGCTGTAAGGCAATCTGCTGCTAAAGGACTCGGTCCCTGGTGCTGAATAACAACCAGACTGAGGAATCGTGGCCCACACAGTCATGGTGAGGCAATGCAGCTCTCAACTCCCGGCTCTCTCTTATGAAGCAGCAGTGAAAACCATTTGCCCCATTACCATTACCAATGCATTCCCTTGTGCTCTGTTAATAAGGCCATCCTGGGATGTTACTGTATACCCTCAGGGTGCTATTAGTGTTCAGTTAGACTCCACAGTTACAGGATATCATATATAAAAGTGTCACCATGACCCACCTGGATACCATTAGAGAAGAAAAGACACAAAAGAGGAACAGTGGAGATTGAGGGTATATGATAGTGGAAAGCATTTTTGTGCATTATTATAATAAAAGCCCTTCTTTTTTAATGTACTATGTTTTGGCACTGTCTTTCGTAACTCATCATTTAAAGGGTTAGAATCCCGCCAGCTATATTAAATATAGTTCAAAGACTAAATCAATATAGAGAGAGCTGAAAAATTGACATTAGACCCTTTATACAAAACTCACACCGATGTTTTCAAATGTGTGTCACTAAGACAAGACACCGGCAGCAAAAGAGTGGCAAAAATGGTTTCACGCCAGTCGGTCGTGACATGTTGCCAATCAAAACTCAGAGGTCTGGACAGCTGAGAATCTTGCACACAAACCCCCAATCCTCCAGCACATCCTGCTGGCCAGGGAGCACAATGGAGCAAGGTTATTCGTATGTAAATATTTTTGTAATTGTGTTTACAGTAAAGGCTGATCCCAGTGGAAGGAGACTGATAATACTGCCCAGGGGCCTTCCTGCAAATGCTCAGAAATACCCCTTATCTTGGAGAGATCAGTGCTGAACAGAGTAGAGTCAAAGTGTACCTTAGAAATAAGGAGCTTTTCTCCACTTGGGGAACTAGAGTAGTGTCTAAAAGTCAAGCTGCCTCAAATCCTTCTGTCTTTTATTGCAATGCCAGAAGGACTCCAGGAGATCAAGGCTCTGTGGGGACTTTACAGTCACTCCCAGGACTCCTCATTCTTTCTTATGCTGAAGCTGGCTCCTAATGACATTTGCTGTGTGATTTGGGTCACTGTCCTGCAGCAGATGTAAATTTTGAGACCAACGAGATGCCCCTCTGATAGTGCTGCATAAAGAACAAGTATCTGCCTGGGTTTCACACACTTAATCTCAACCAAATCCTTAACTCTGTTTGCCGAGATGAAGCCCCAAGGTTTCAAAGAACCTCCACCATGTTTGGTTCCTGACTTCATCCTCATTAGTGAACCACTCCCCAGCCCTTCGGTGAACAAACTGCCAAATACTGAAACTAAATATTTTAAAGGTTGACTCATGCTGAGCACCTGCTGCCATATTTCTGCACCCCAGTTCCTCCGCTTTTGTGCATAGTTGACTCACTTGGCCTTGTTTCCATGTCTGAGGAATGGATATTTTGGCCTGGCCTTTGTTTCTCTCATGAAGACCCCTTCAGGGAAGATGTCTCTGAACATTAAATTTCCACTGTTTTCTGCTATTTTTGAGATTTTTTTTCCTGCGATTATTAAGATGTGGAAAATGATTCAAGTCAGAAACCAACAACAAGTCGGCTCCAAACAACCACCAGCAACTTTATCTCTCCTCGTAAACAATTGCTTTGAGACTTATTCCCATTGTCTGTGTCCGTGTTGTTCTTTCAGTATTTGCAGTGAGTTTTAAAGGTGATTAATAACCTTGGGACAGAAACAAGTGGGTTGTTTGATAAAGTAGGGCCAGCTGCAACCTGACAGCAGCTTTGTTTTTGAGTGAATAATATCAGTTTACTTTCATCAAGAAACAAATTAGTATCTGTCCGTGAATTTGATGTGCTACATCACTATAATCTGTATGCTTAGTGCATTGTTTACTTCTGTGTTTAATAAATGCTGATCAAAGTCCCAGATCTGGGGACGTTGGGGTTACAAAAGTTAAGACTTTAATCCTTGATGCAGCCATATAGACCACTTGAATGAATGTAAACTTGAAAACAAATATTGTTGTGCCAACACAAGGTACAAAAAGGTAATATGGGAAGCTGCGCCACTCTGTGAAAAGTTCCCAGCGTGGTACCCAGCTGGGTATTCCTTCCTCACTTGTTCAGAGATCTTTAATCTGCCTCAAAGGAGAAGCAGAGTTTCCAAAACATATTGTCTCGGGTCGGATGTGATCCTTCCACCAGCTTCAGTCCCATCTCCACCCCTTTGCCTCAGAGCGCAGCTTTGTCCACTCTTCCTCACACCTTGAAATGCTTTAAATCCAAACATGAGCCTGTGCCAGAGACACATACTCCCAGGGCCAGCATGCCCCCCCCCGAAAAAAAAAAAGAAAAGATCTACCAACAAGTGAAAAGTGAGAAAGGAAATTCCTGTTAGGATGCCTCTTCACTATTTTAGGAAGAGCTCATTTCCTTCACATACTCTGAGGGAGGCCAGGATGACTTCAAGAACAACATATTGATAAGTTCTGGACCTCCCACACCTTTGGATTAAGATTTCAGGCCCTTACATCAAACCTGGACACAGAACCATCACCTACCTTGAACCTCACAAAGATAAACATACACCTACTCTGGAGTTTCTTTTTACATTTTTGGACATTTTTAGGTTTTCATTCACTCCCCCTCCTAAGTCGGCACATATGGACGTTTGACCAGGATCACTTTTGTGTTATTTTTTAACATGCAGGCTACTCCAATAAAACTCAGTTGAAGTCTGTCAACGTCGGAAACACGAAATGTACGCTCAGACAAATCCTCACTGGTGATGTCATGTTTGCAAGATACGTCACTGTGGCTTTGGAAAAAATGAGAAGAAGCTTTTTGCAGAGGGAGAGGTGAGCCACCTAACATGAATCTAGTTTTGACACCCAAACAAGTGGCAGCTGAAAAGGACAAATGCAAAGTGACAATAAAATGAAGGTGTAACATTATTTTCTAGCTCAAACATCTAGCTGGCACTGATGTTCAGAAAAAGGCCAGATGCCTGCAGCATACTTCCTCCTCTTCGTCGTCTTCTTCTTGTATTGCTCAATCTGCAATCTAAAGAGCAAACAAGGCTAAACAGACAACATCAAACTATTGATCTGGTATGCTCATTAAAAATCTATCACTATAAAGCTTCTTGGAGCCCCATTAGTGATATTATTAAAGACAGCAAACCCACAGCCGCTACACAGATTATCTGGGTTAGCCGTGATCTTGAGAAATGAAATGTGATTTGTGTAAGATAGTCTGATGACACAGGATCTTATAAGAAAACAGAAAGTTAATGTTTGATGACATGATTTTTGCCCTCAGCTGGATGCACAGGCTGAGCGATGAGCTGTGAGCTAAATACCTATTGTAGCAGAGTGTCAGTGATGGATGCCTCCCTCGCAGTCTGTTGAGAGATCACACACTGACAGGCAGCATGCAAAATGTAAATCTTTTGAAATGTCAGGACTGACTAGAAAGCTCTGAGAGATAAAACATCAAGATGTCAGAGTTGTGTGCGTGAGGGGAGGAAAAGAAACCTATGCAACAAATGAGAAACCTCTGTTTTGTCTGTTTCAAATGCTCTGACGTACAGTAGATGTGTCTATCATGCAACAGCATCCCCAGAAGGACATATCACACGGGAGAGCAGGGAGGGTATTACACCGAGTATTACAGTCGAGCTCACAGCTATGAGGTTAAGTAAAACATTTCACCCGTCGATGGAGCAGATGACAAATGTGGCGGTGAGCTCTGAGCTCTGCCCTTCCAATATAGTTTATTTCCAGGGTGAGGATGAGGACAGTGTAGGACAGGATTTATCAAGACTTTGAATCTTGTGTATCACTTACGATCCTAAGTGGATCTGGTGACAGAAGCACAATAAAGTCATATGCTTTTGTGCGCTGCATGACTGCAGGGTAAAACAGCCAGCGATTTCTCAGTTGTTTGGACACTTCAGCTGATGAAAGGAGAAAGAGGGGAGGAGGGAGGTATGTTTCTGGGCCTTAAAAGTGACCCTTATGCATGGTTCCCCAGGAGTTGCGAGTTCTTTCTCCGTGTGCTTCACAGTGATGGAAATTTTATATACCAGATGTCAATATCTACCATATGAATGTGCTGCACAGTGTATACACTACATTTCCAAGCTGTGAGACACCAGACACTGGGGCCTGTCAGTCTGTCAGCTCCGTAAATGGTCTGAGAAAATATATAATCCCATTAGCAATTGTTTGCATTCTGTCAAATACACTTAAAAGCGCCCATTGCTTCAATGCACAGTCATGCGACGCGAATGCCAAAGAAAAGCAAACACATCAATTCACAGAGGTTCCCAGCTGATAACGTATCTTGTCATGATAATAAACACATTTCTCCGTCTTGACCTTTCATGCCGCTTCTGATGACGGATGGTTCTGACTGTTATCATTCGGTTAGTTCATTTATCCTAATATATTTTAAACTGTAGAGTACAAAAAGGTTACTGACACCATGCATTTTAAAGGTTTTGTTCCTGAACAACAGTTTCAGCTGGATAACAGAACAAACATGTGATTACTGGGACGAACAAAGAAAGTAAGATGGCGTGACTTCCAAAAGAAGCAACATTAAAGATGATCCATGTCTGGCAAGACTATTTTTATTATTAATATAATTTCTTGTCAGGGTGGTGCAGGTGTACGACCCAAATGTAGGAGACTGAGAGTAACAAACAAAACTCTTATTTAAATCATAAGTGCTGGCACTACAGGATATCCCCAGAAACAAAACTCAAAACAAAAATGAGAAACACAACAGAGAGCAAAACAAGATGGTAAACAAAATGATGACAGACTAGCAAAGGAGGGAGGAAAACTATGACCAAAAGAAAGCTCAGAAAAACAAGTAAAATGGTCAGGGAAGACAAGACACAGGTGACAAAAAGCAGGGAAGATAACAGGAGGAAGAGGGAGGCAGGAAGGGAAGTAATTAGACACAGAACAGGCTTAATGAAGAATGAAAAAGAAAACCAAAATTCCTTGTAAAAAACTAGATAATAAAAAACCTTCTATAGTCGCAATGGTTAAACTACACACAGAAAATAGGTTACAAGGTGAAGAAAGCAGTAAAAGAACTGACCATGATCGGTTCTTGGTAACATCCTCTTCCACAGTTTCTAAAAACTTTTTTTTCTGCAGCTACAAAATATTTACTTTATTTTTGGTGATTTCATTTTTCATTCTTCATCAAAAGCTTCATCTTTTCTACATGTGGCACAATATTTGCTTCCAAAACTTGATGGCCTGAACTAACCATCTGATTTTCTATTTATTCCTCACTGAATTTTTAACTAAAGGGAAAGAAAAAAACAAGCAGTAATGAAAACGATTTAGTCAGCTACACCACACGACTACCAGATGCCAAATATACAACTGACAACAGATGCAAAGTGAGGATGAGAGTTCGTGGCCACTGCTTCCCCACGACTCAGTCGGTACGAAAGTTTGGGGGAAACATGAACTGTCCTTCTCATCTATAGCATCTTTGGATCATTTTGCTCCGTCACCAAAGTTTCCACTCATTACCGTCTAGTAATCGATATTCCTTTAACTCCAGTTTATATCAAGCATACATCACAGATAGTCATTTTGAAATGGAGGCTTTTGGGTATCTTTTTAAGACACACAGTTTAGTTTAGCTAGTTTAGTTTAGTTTACCTGAATCTTGGATTGGGAGGGATGAGGAGGTATGTAGTTCAATACAATAAAAGTCTTGTCCATCCTTTTTCTTTCAATATTCATCACCTTGCAATACATGAAAAATTCAAATGTGCAAGCTCATTTACTAATCAATGGCTAGAAGTTGAGAGACATATAGATTTATGATCATTATGATGGAGGAAGTAGATGGCTGCGAGATAAAGTCATGTGACATCTCAAACAGCCAAAACCTTTTTGGTTTTGTAAATAACTTTTGTGGATGACTTAACAACAGTCAGAGATAACATCTGTCTATTCAAACTAACTCCTTGGCCTATAAAGTTCAAATGGATGGTGATTGGCTCGATGACAGCCACCTTACAAATGCAAACGTGGGCCGTGAGCCAAAAGCGTATTTGGGCTTGGCTCCGCTCTTTTCCCATGCATTCCAGCTGGTGGCGGCCAGATAAGGGCCAGCTTTGGGAGATCAGCCTCAACTAGCAAAAAGCAACGTCACACTAATTCCACAGTATTTTATTTTGTGGCTTGCGCTCATTTTCCTCAATTAAAGCTCTCCGAATGACAGTGACTAATTATGTTCTGAACTTGTTGCCTCGGCTCATTACCTTTTTCCAGTGTTTGGCATGCTGATCAGCAGGGATTGTCAAAAATAATCAAATTCCAACAGAGGGAAGGACCCTTTCATTGACAGTCATTTAACATCTCTCACACATTAGAGGGACGGCTCACTGAGCATGTCCTTGTAAGAGTTTTGACATTGCTCTTGAGAAATGTGGATTTCTCTTTGCTATTGTGAAAAGCCCCACTCACTGTGGGAGTAATGCGCGTACCCTGTGCCAGGTCTGGCTTTCTCTGCCAAGCAAACATGAGGAATTAAAAACATTTGCTTAAAACACGGCTGAAACGGAGGAAATGATTTGTGGTCGGATAAAATGGCAAAATTTGATGCTGATAAGAGCGAGGCAGCGCGAACCGCTTTCCTGCTCTTGTTCTCAAACATGCCAACCACATGACAGCGTTCATATAGAGATGATTACGTTAGACACACTTTTTTCGCTGCGCTGCATGCCTCTGCGGTTATGGAAGGGCCAAATGCAAGTGCCAAAATAGTTCAAGGACAATTATGCCTGTTCATTCGGCGTGTGCGTCAGGCTGCACTTTAAAGTGTCAAACTCACATACCTGATCTATTGAAACGTGTAAACAGCATGCTAGAGAAACATCTTCAGTAGTTATTCATTTGGGTTTGATAGGCCAGAATAATTTGAACTGTAAAAATAAATAAATAAATTTAAAAAACACAGCATCTAAGTATTTTGCAAGATTTATCTTTTATAGCAAGAATGGGATATTAATAGTTCTGAAAAATGTAAACACAACCCATTTTGGATGAGTGTACATGCAGGCTGATTGTGCTTTTCTGTCATGCTTGTGGTTACTACAGCAACAGCACAATCCTGCACATTCCAGGGAGCATACCAATATCAAAATCCAGCCTTTGTTGCATGTCACCTTATCTTCCTCTGCCCTCACATTTCCAGCTGGCTTCCTGCTGCATGGCTTCAAATGCACAAACCAAAGTAATAAAGAGGGAAAGTGCACAATCTATTGCAGCCCACTGTTTCTAAATCACCGTAGGGATCCACAAATAAAGCAAATGCTGGTCTCAATCACTTGTTGTTCCCATTCCTGTGGATGCCCTTGTTGCAAAGTGTGCACAGTATTAGTGTAGCTTTATCTCTCTGACATTGTACACAGGGATCAGAAAGTAAGAAAAGTTCTGAATGAAATTATGTCTGCAGAGTTGCAGACGGTTCATGATGGTTTGGTCAAACCTTGCAAGCAGTTCAGTGAGAGCAAGTTCAACTCAGATCCATTCTTTTTAAGATTTTAAGCAAAAGTTGTGCCATATTTTTGTTTTGCACAAATGCTGAGTGGAAAAAAAACAAGCAAATGTATGGACACATCAAGAAAACTGCACCCCTATGTCAAAATTAAATTAGCCTTTGTTAACCATGAAGGGAAATTCCATGTGATGGAAACTTTTGAGTCTGACGCTTCAGAACCTGCTCTGTCAGTCAGTAGCTGTCAGATCCTCTAAGCAGCTGCTTCTAACTCTGAAAATTAAGATAGTTGATGCCCACAAAGCAGCACGGGATTTTAAGAACCACCCATCTATCTTTCCTTGCATCCATGCATCCATCCATCTACTTTCTACCCCTTATCTGAGACCAAGTAGTGGGAGCTACATTCTGAGCAGAGATCGTAGAGACTCCCTCTCCTGTGGCAACTCCTCTGGCCCTTCTGGACAAAAAGAGACATTCCCAAACCAGCTGAGAGATACAATCTTTCCAGTAAATCCTGGGTCTATCCTGAGGCCTCCTCCCTGTGAGACAGGTCCATTACACCTACCCAGGGAGGTATCCAGAAGACCCTCCGACCAGATGTCTGTGTTCAAAGCCCCTTTTGGATGACTGAACTCTTATAGGAAAGTGTTTTGTAGCCTGCCATTTCTTCTATTCATGATGTAATAATGATGAAATGGCAAACAGCAGGATCAGTGGAGGTGAAGTTGAACCCTTCAGGGGGAAGTAAGTGGAGAAAAGGCAAACCAAAACCCCTGTTGGATTAACAATAAATAAATAAAAAGAAAAAAGAACAAAGAAAATAAATTGTTTGAATGTATGATATTGATCAGACACAATGTAGAGCCACAGATGCACACATGTGATCCACATGGAGGAGTCATAAGGCCTCTCCTGCTCTTTTCGCACCAAAACACTGAATAATAAGGAAAAAACATGAAAGCATGCAACCTTGACGCTCTTTAAAAACAAGTCCTATTATGTGCTGAATTTAGACTAGGACATTTCGATTGGCATGGGTAAAAGATTTCATTTAGAAAAGAAACTATCAAACAAAACAAAATAGTGCAGAATATTTTGAAAAGCACACCTCTCAGAGGTTAAACAAAGGTGGATTGAGCTTTGTTTTTGGCATTTGTTGTATACAGTTGCTGGAGAATGGATTTAATTAAAAATCAGACAACTTGAACAGACACACTGGATTATCTGTGAAAAGAGAGCAAGTATAAACCGAAGGTTTCTAAACCCAAGATAATAACACTAAACGAACTTTAAAACGACCTAAATTGCTGCACAGAGAACAACCCTAGAAAATCAGAGAAGAAGCAATTTGAATTTGAACATTTTGAATTTATCTCTTGTGTCTTGGGCTGTTATCCTTTGATGAGCTCTTTTCGTCTCTGGTACAGATGAGTTTTGTCACATTTTGACAGCACTGAAATGGCACTTGAGAGTTTACGAAGGATACCTGGTGATAAGATGAATCATATATCCAACGAATTCAAACCATTTCTTTCAAACACACAGTTGAAAGAAAGGCAGAAAGCGAGGAAAGTTAAGACTGAAGAGAAGCGCTGATCTCTCCACGGGTACGACGCACGGCACCGAAATCAGTGTTTTTCATTGGAAGCAGATTTCCTGTTTTCTTCATGTTCGTGTGTCTCCTGCACTTCCCCTTTTCATGGACAGTGAGGAAGATTTGCTGTGAGTGTTTTTCTCCCTGCTCTGTAGTTTTGTCTCCGATAGGAAGCAGGAAAATCGGAGCATTGCAGAAATAAATGCAGCTTTTCTATGAGTCTCAGTTTGGCAGAGGATGCGAGGGGGTAATCAATAACAAAAGACACGAGGTTTCACAAAGAGAGTAAATGTGACAGGCTGCTAGGCGCTTAAATGTTTTAGAGCCGCTTGAATATGTCACACCTGTGATTTCACCTCAGCTCACAGTTTAAACAAAAAAAATCTGCTCCACAGATGTAAATGTCTAAGCAAACGTGGTAAATAAATACTGAGTAGTTGAAGCTGAAGAGGAGCCTGTGACAGTGACAAAACTGTGAAGCAGTTTCTTCAGTCACATGGTGCCTTTGAGGGCCAAGGCTGCAGATTTCTGAAATAGCTCGATATATCTGCTGAGAGCTGGAAGGCCAGGCGGGCCACGAAGCAGACCTGCTTTTTTGATGTGGAGTCAGCTAGCCTCAGACACTAAAATACTCCCTCCTGCTCAAAAAAAAGGAGAAAAAGTCAACTTCCTCTGTCATGTTGACACAAGGCCAGGCCACAGCCAGGCGACGGACTGACTGGCAGCCCAGCTTTGATTTCATTGTTAATATGGAGGAGGACGACATCCACCACGTCCCCGTCCTCTCCATCATTGGACTGGACGGGCCTCTCCAACATCCTGTCAGAGGAGGGGTGCAAAATGAAGGATGCAGCAACGAGCCATCTGGACCAGCTTCCTATGTTTAAAACCTCTGTCCCTGACTAAACCTTCCTGTACCTGCCTCAAAGGCACACCGGACAGCTTAGGCTCTTCCTCTGCTGCGTCCACTTTTTTTTTTTTTTTTTGCTTGTCATCATTTTCAAAACTGAGAAATTGCTTCCTTGCTGAGAAGGGAACTCGGAACATTCTGGTAAATACTCGGTCCCAGTTGGCTGACGTTGCTATTTCTGTTAGAAAACACCAAAAGTATAGTTTTACAACAGAACTAAAAACATTTGCACCATCCTTGCCATCTTTGATAGCGAAGAAGCTATCAAAGATGGCGCCCTCCCAAATCTCACGCTGCAGCTGTTCCAAGTCCAAACCCTGACAAGCCCCTTCGCTGTGCTTGTTATTTAATTCCTGGAGATTCAGGCCATAAACAATTCTCTGCTGCCGTGTCAGATCTCCCAGTGAGCTAAATCACCGCGGCATCTTAAGTTGCCGTAGAAAACAAGGGCAAAGTAGGGAGTGCCGGGTCAACTATTATAGTGCTGAATGCCTAAGGGGAGGAAAGCTGGCAATTTCCTCAGGATTTGACAGTGGACTCTTTCCCATGAACCTAAAGTGACCTCCGAAGTAGGGCAATAGGTATGAATGACCAGAGAGATGCTGCCCTCATCCCCAGGTCTCAAACCTGTACACACAGAAATTCCTGAGTCTGAGCAGCCATTTGAGAGTAATTGTGCTGGTGGCTGCAATCAAACTGACAACTACTATAAATGATGCCCGTCTCTAAGCAACAAAGGGACTTAGGAGTGCTGTAGTGAACGAGTTGTGGCCACTGTGTCCCAGGATTCAGTTTAAGATCGTGAGCAGAGGGATCAGCCAAGAGTCCCACAAGATAAGTTCCTCCCGGTCTGACATCACTTGCAGTAATTGTGTTTTCTCTGCTCAAGTTGGTGCAGAATCGTGTTTAATTAGATAATCAGTGCAGTCATAATATTTGTAAAGTTAAAAAAAAGGTTTTCCATTTTTAATTGTCTAATTTGTTGATGAGCCAGCTTCCCTGTCAAATAAGACCCAAGTTAGATTAACTTGTTGGAAGAATGTGGAGGGATCCTAATTACATTTTTCTTTTTAAATTAAACAGCACCATATTTCTTTCCCTCAGGAAAAACACTTACAAGAACATTATAATGCACTCTTACCCCCTTGAGGGAGGTTTCTTTTTTTAACACTCAGAGAGCCACGGTTCAGGTACTCAGCAAGCAAAGCATCACTAAAGCACTGTCTTTGTGCTGACTGCAAGATGAAATTCTGTTCTGATTGAAGGGACAAATAGAGCAGGAGTCAGGAGAAAGGAAAAAAAATCGATAGGATAAACTTCTCCTGCATGGCAATTATTCCAAGTGTGGGAGAACATTTTAGGAACGCGAAGAACACAAAGCGAAGCAGGGGCCTACTGTGGGTAACAGTTCATTTGCGCTGTGGGGACACAGACAATGGAGGTAAGCCTCTGAAAGGACCTTAAATCAGTCTGTGTAAATTTTAACTTAACTGTAGGGTCGGGGCTTGACTGTGAAACACAAGCTGTGAAATTGTGGGGCTGCAGTTTTCCTTTTGCTGCGGAGGGCTGGAAATGGTGAATGGGCCTCACTTTTGCCATGCATTTGTAACCTCATCTACGCACTATTAAGTGCTTTAACGTGTCAAATTCCTCATTTACTCACTCGCTCAGACATTCATAGAGCACTTCGTATCATGTCTTGTATTTACACTCTGTGCACAGAGAGCAACACTTTTGTTTCAACAATCACACACCGATGAACATAGTGGGAGCAGTTTGAGGGTTCAATCTTACCGGAGGGCACCTTGACACATAAGGGACCAAAAATAAAACCTCTGATTTTCTGATTAGTAAATAAGCTCTATATTGCTCAGTGCACAGCTACCCAAATAAGAAAACAGTTTAAAGAGCTCCACTTGTGCTGTAACACTAAAGTGGGCAAACATTATGCATAATAAGATTGTTCAACATATTAGGGATTGAGGGTGAGGATAAGATAAGTGACTTCCAAACCTACTTTACACTTTGTATAAGTGGGAAAATAATTAATTTCTCTTTGGGGATCAATAAAGTATTTTTGAATCTTGAGAGAATTCGGTGTTTTCACTTTGCTTTGATAACCAACATGGTCGGGCAAAACAGGTGTCAAGAGCCATTTCTGAGAAGTCTGAGTATTTTATTTTGTTTCTCAGGGTCTCTACATATATTGATTATTCTGGAGCAGTCTGTGTAACAGAACAACTACAACTCTGTTTTCCCGCATTGTTCCTGCTGCAGCCCGACACCTTCTAAATGGAGATAAGTTCATCTACAGACTGCAAAGAGAGATGTGACCTCTGGGAGAGAACACCGGCTGAAAATAAATCCTACAAGTCTCAAGTTCCTACAAGAACTTTATTACAGCTTCATTATATGGGGAGCATGTCTTCTAGTATCATACTAGATTTCCCACTTACACTATTGGGATCAGTGTACTGAGTTTACATGTGTTTTAGTTTTAGAGCAAAGAAACAGCTTCCAGCTTCTATCACATGTCAAAAAACTTGAAGAAACTTGCTTTCGATTAAAGTGCTAAGACTATCAGTGAGTGAACTTAATCCAACTTTTGGCTAAACTGGGATAGTAAGTCTTGACAGACTGCAAGCAGAAAGACATGCTGTAATTGGCCTGTCTGATATTCTACTGGAGCTGGTGAGCCAAGTGAGATGGGTATTTATCATTGATCGGATCTGGCTGACCGAACCGTCACATCCTCTACAATGTAATGCTAGGGTGGAGGATTCTCGATCACATATGTTACGGTTTTGGTTTCATGGAGGTAAATTATCTTTGTGGAGAGCAAAAGAGGCAGTGGAGCAAAACAAAAGTTGAATCCCAAGAAAGTTGGCCGTTTCTCAAGTGCTTAGTTATCAGAAAAAAAAAGCTGAGGGTTTCTAGATGGACGTAGCATTGCCCAGCCTTCCCTAATCCACACCAGCACAGCGAAAGCGTTACCGCAACAGAACATATGTCACCAAAGGAAGTATGCATTTTGAAGAAAGATTAGCAGCAAATGGACCAACATCCAGAGAGAAGCATCAAAACAGTTGAGATATAAATCAGTTCTTCTTATCTGAGCTGTCGGGGCAAGTTCAATGTGAAAGAGAGAACAGATAACAGGGATTTGTGTGTTGGGCCACAGACCTGGGTAAAGTGACAAGCTCTGTATGCAGGCGGTCATTTCAACTGCTGGGTGAGGGAGGGAGAAATGTAATACACATCATGGATATTCACTTTACACCCCAAAATAATCTTTTGATCAGGTCACCCAGTGGAAAACGTTTTGACGTGTTGTGTGTGTTAAATAGTTCTTTCCTGCCAGTGTAACACCGATACAGTATACAGTCATGCTTGCAGCATTTCGGAGGCTCAAGGTTGCTTTGTGGTTTCTCATCTGTATCAGTCTGCACACAGTGAAGGATTACTGGACTTTAACCAATGCTCCTGATATGGGCCTGAGTGCTGTCCACCAAAAAAAGCCAACAATTTTTCACCCAGAGACTGTAACATCATGTGTAAGTTGTATATTGACGGGTCGGCAGTTAGATTCAAGTAAGAAGGGAACCGTCTCAGCAGAGTTCTCCAAAAAGAAGAAGAAGCAAGATAAGCTGCGAAGAACGAAGAAGAGGCAATACAAGATTATCTCTAATACATACAATACTCTAGTATTCTACCATCGGGGTCGTGTGTAGGAGGACCCAAAAGCAGGAGCAGAAGCAATGGCATTTATTAGAGAAGTACAAAGGCAATTCTTGCCATTTTTAGCTCAGAGCGCTAGGGTTTAAGTAGCTGTTATGATACTGTCCCAGATGTCTTCTTGTTTGTTCTCCTGCTCAGCGCTCTGTGTTTTTTCCTCATCTTATTTCTTTCTTAAGACTCTTAAGGCTGCATTTACACGGCAGGTCTTAGTAGCCAGTTTTGATTTTAATTCATATATCAAGTGAGTTGCTTAAATCATCTTTCAAAAGCAATAATGTCAGATTTTTTTTTTTTTAAATTTTTGGCTTTTACACTGGTTATAGCCTGGAAAATGTTAGGGGGTAAAGAAGAAAAACCAGTGCTACTTAAGAAAAAAAACAAGTAGGAAAAATGAAAAATGTTGTTCATGGACTTATTTCCACTAGTGCATTGACTTCCACAGTACATGTGCATTTAAATCAATATGTTGTCAGCTGGTTGAGTAAATGACTGTAGTGGAAGTTCTGAGTCCACCTCATTTTTTTTTAAGCTGTAACAGACACAAGAGAAGATATCATCCAAGCCTTTGCTTTCTGAATCAATCTTGAAGATCAGCAAAGGATGAGGCATATTTTAAAGCCTGTTCACCTGTAATTACATCACTCACCATCATAGCATTTTTAAGGATGTATAAGTCACATTACTGAGGAAAATCCAATCTGTATTTCCACATATCAGCAAGGCTTGAAAAATCAGATCTGGGCCATTTGAACTTGTTCTGTAATTGGCGCCTTTGTTACCTCTGCAATGATGTTTACTGTATCTCTGTGGGTTTGTTTCATTGCCACTAATGTGCATCATAGCGCCATCCACATGGTCTCAGAGTGGTTTTTGCTGATAGTACTGTGAGAGCTAAACCTCATCAAACATTCCTCTATCTAAAAAAAGAAAAATCTAAAGATCTGCTAAATGTTTGCTATACATCTCTCTTTTCAATGGCAGGGCAAAGCTAAAGAACCAGCAATGGTACAAATATCATCATGACATCACTGATTGATTTGTGAATCCAGGTTTTTTTTAATGAATTCATTTGGCAAGAGCTCGAATGATCATTCTGGAGGCGCAGGTGGCCACATTTGAGGATTGAGCTGCAATGTTGCTCATAAAACCTGACTGGGTAAGAGTTATGTTTCTGAAAGGTGACATTTAATTGGTGGTTGAATTATTTTCAAAACGATTAGCAGTCTGTGCAAAAGTGGTTTTTGTATAAACTTTTGACACTGCACCATGTTTATCGAGCAGTATATAGACAGTTTATAGAACACACTGGATATGACAACTCATTAAACTGTTTGTCATTTCTCTTTGAAATAACTGATTAAAAAATGTCACAACTGTTTTATGAAACCAATTCTCAGTGAGGAAGCTCTGCTCACCATTATTTTATCTTTATCGTGAATTTAGGCTTTTCCAGCTGCTTTTAGACCATCTTCTGCCCTTCTTTGTCCCATCTCCTCTTCATCTGGCTTCTCCAGTGGGTCTCCACCTTTTCCTGCCTCTGCAACCACCAGCACCTCTAGGTGCACCTCTTCCTATCTCCGATCTTCATCCAGAAGTCTGATGTTCACACGATGTTGCGCCTCATTTATTATCATAACATGCACTTGAGTTCTAGCAGAAAAATGTTCTCCGAACGGTCTGTTTGCTGAGACAAAAAGTCAGAACACCAAGTTCTAACCTCTTTGCACCAGATGCTGCATTATCAGAGTTTATGACATAGATGTGTGTAAATAAGATTCAAAATTTTAAAACAGCAAAATGTCTATAAAAACTAGTGCCGGTCAGTCAGTGTTGTCGAGACATTTTGACCGACGCGCCAGGCTGATTGATTGGCAGTGCCAGTCCCAGAGACGTGCAATTCCACAAGAATCATGGCGGGCCCAGAATATCACAGATGTTTTTCCTCAGCTATCAAGCGCCAGTTTAGACACATATTTGGCCTTGGCTGCAGATTCCTGGTGTTGGAAGAGGTTATCTCTCAGCTCTGGTCATATTTGGGGGTGGTGGTGGTGATTTAGCGTGATGGGAAACTGAGCAAACAGGCATCCGAATGCCCAAGAGGCCTCGTTACGCCATGCCAGTGACGAGTGAAACACCGGACCCCCTTATTTATTTGAACTTTATGGCAGAAACCTTCCCACAGGGAGTAGCAGCAGCGGCAGTGGCGGCAGCATTCCTCTGTGATCCGAGCTGCTCTCCAGCTGATAGAGCAAAATATTCACGTACAGACAATCTGGGTCTGCTCCTCACAGTCCTGAGGTTGAATCCTGAGATCAGCACTGAGAACAGGGGACTATTGTTGGCCCGGACTTCTCAGCCTCTGCAAGTGGACAATTCCAATAACAGCCGACGCTCAGAGTCAGATTTCTGGGACTATCTGATCAAGCAGACGTATGAAAACACTCTGATAAAAGAAATATCAACAGTCTGCACCCAGGAGCATGCCAAAGATCATTTGGCTCTTAAAAACACCTTTTTTTTTCTTTAAATCACTTCTTTCATATGCAGTTTTAAATTCTCTTATTTTTCTCTTTTTTGACTAACTTTTTTGCATAGTTTATTATATAACAACAAATACAAGGACGTTATGGCGACACAAAATCAATCAGTGACTCACAATTAATTTCAATAAATCGCACCACAAAAGTCACACTGTAACATCTTTCTTCAATAATAGCAAATTTTTTTGTAGCAATGTGATAAATGTTTTGAAACCCCCATAATTCAAACCAGATACAGAGCGTGACAGGAAGATGGTAGAAAATGGCTCAGGGTGAAATCTTGAAACTCTATAAATGCAGCTGCTGAGTAAATTATATCCTCTCCCCGCCTGAAATGACAATGACTTCTAGGCTGGCAGGTCTCCAGACTACTCTGCCTCAATCTTCCTCTCTGATCGTGATGGGAAGCCAGAGCTCTCATCATGCTTGCATCAAACTTAAGCGTGTCTTTTAAGGACTTGTTTGATCTTCAAAAAGAAGTTTGGACCGCATCAGATGATCCTTACAGTCCTCTGAACAGTCTGTGCTTTTCGGTCTTGTTGAAATAATCACACAAAAGAGACAACAATACCACTTTGACATTCCGAGTGGGCTAAAACCACATTTAAACCTCAGCACTGAAAAATAAGTTGCCATGAAATATATTTTAGGTTGATTTCATTCTTAAGTAACAGCAGTAGAGGTACCCTGTTTATCTCACCTCTAATGTGACATTCAGTTCTGCAGTTTTTTGTCTGTGATGCTATACTTGTAAAATAAATAAATAAATAAAACTCTCCACCTCCAGAACAGTGAAGACAGAGATGTCTTTCCTTTTGTTTATTATCTGACCATTATAGTGGCCTGTCAACAGAGAATGACACAGATTTGCTAATAATCATGTAAAGTTTGTGTACAAATTGTAGATTAATGAGGAGTTTTTTTTATTACAAGTTTGGAGAGCTGAAAAACTGCCACACATCACCCAAGCTATCATCACTGAGAGCCATAATTCCCCGTTTATTTGTTCTCATCCTCAGTATGCGTCCCAGCACAGCACAGCAGCTCGGCCATACTGATGAGAGGAGCCGGAGTTATGATCTGGGCAGCCATATGTTGACTGGCCCCTCACAGGACTACTCACTGCTCTTCATGAACAGCTGCTCAGCAACAATCACTGATGAACAATTCAAACACAGACTTTCAGCACAACCGCAAACAGCCTCAGCCACGATATCAGAAGTCAGTCAGAGGGGCGCTTCAGACGCATAAAACAAAGACAGACAAGAGTGCTCTGAAGACACGAGCAAATCTGGACCCCCACCCACCCTCTTCCCCCCACATGGATGTCCTGTCCGGGCCAGCGCCGTCTCCTTTCGCTGATTACAAAATGCGACCTCCATGCGTAACAGATGTGAGGTCCACTGAAGTCGGCGGAGCAGAAGCTGCGGCTCCCCTCTCTCCTGACTTCAGAGCATCACCAATTAACAGCTGCATCTTCATCAACCACAACAACAGCATGCCTCCCCCTAGTGCCTATCTGCATGCAGACCTGCCACCTTAATCTGTTCTATTCAGGTCCTGCAGTGGGACCTGGAGAGGAACTTTCTGCTAGTGGCTGAGTTTTATTCAAAAAAAAAAAACAAAGAAAGAAAGAAAGAAAAAAGGAAAAGAAAGAACGAGTACAAATATTAAGGAAATATGGAATTGCAGTAGGTTTTGAGTTTTGACAAGAATAGGTTGTCAAGTGAATTAAATGTTCCACTTTGCTCTCAAAGTACATATTTATAATGTCAATCTGGATCTTAATCATTTGGAAGCATAAAACAAGTTCGATCAACTTCGGATCGATGCAGTCAGCTGGACTTGTTCTGTGAGGGAGGGAAAAAAAAGAAAAGAAAAAGAAAAAAGTTGCGCTCCAAACTTTTGGGCTCGCTGATCAAGTTTTCCTCACCTGAGGCGTACGCTATTCCAATCCAAGTCCGACAGAAAAGCGTAAAGTGTGTCTTCATCTCCAGATCTCCGGTCCAGAAGTGCACGAGCTTTGAGCGGTGTTGGCGTTAATGCTGGTGGAGGAAAGTGTGAGAAGGTGGTTTGAATGAAGATCCGTGAAAACGAGAAGGGGAGGGGAGATGGGGGGAAGAGGGGGGTCAGGTGAACCTCGGCCAGTGGACCCGTGGATGTAGACAACGCGCAGAGAGTAGGAGTGCAGAGGAAGCGGGTGGGAAAAAAAAGACCCCCCCCCTTTATTTTGTCAAAAGGATGCATTAGGCACTGAATGGGATTTACAATGGTTTCCCTTTCCTTTGCTCGTGACCGGAGCGCATGCACTCCCACCCACCCAGTTCATAAAAAAAAACAAAAAAAAACAAGCTGAACTGGACAAGTGAGGCCGCTGGTGGGGTGGGTGTGGGCTGTGTGAGCGCACCCTAACATCCATGACAAATTTCCTTCCTGCAAGATCCCGTCCGTCCCATCATCCTCTGCGTAAAAGACCTGCAGCAAAAAAAACAAAAACAAAAAAAAACAACACGCAGTTTGGATGATAAAAGTCCACTGCTGTAGATTTCCATTAATAAAACAACTTTATTTTCAACTCACTGCTTTTTGAAAACATATGAAGACCTCCTGACAAGTAAATAGCCCCAGCAGGTAATCCAAAATGCCATCAGAAATTCTGACAAAGCCTCTGCAGGAGTTACACAGCAGGGATTGCAAACATATGCCAGAAACAGAGGATAAAATATCCACTCTGGGGGAGTATTGAAGTGAACTCTTTTAAATGACTAAACGTTATAAACTGGGCTGTTTTGTTTCATTCGGCCAAATAGCTGCTGAAACACACTCATCATTATAGGAACTTTTTAAAAAAAAGTAATCTAAAAAAATAACACTAATTATGAAGGAGTTAGGTTGGAGTCTGTAATGTTCAGTATAATATATATAGCTGATGGGGTGAGGGGGGTGTCGGAGCAATGTCGTGTTCAGGTCAAACAGCTACTTGATGTAAAGACAGTATATCTTCTGCACTTATGAACACAAATTCCTCTTGAGTTTTGGGAGTGCTTTTCTAATGAAATCCTGCAATTATTCATGCAGAAGGTGAAAAGCAAAAACACCTCTGATGAAACTAAGCAGTACACCCATCTCTGAACCCTGGCCAAATCCCGTTAACCCCATTCACCCACACATTCATCCTCCCTTGGGTTGGCGTCAGACCTTGAATGAAAATCCTGCGTTAAAAGCACGACAGGTCCCCGTGGCGAACTGCTGTCGGACCTGTTTAATTTTAATGGGAGGGATTTCAAAGACTGAGAACCCGTGTGCCCTCAGAAATAGTAATAACAATTTTAAAAAAAAGAAGTTGAAGAGGGCACAGAGGTTGTGCACTTTGGAGACTGAGTGTGGGCAGGGAGGTGGATTGTCCTGCTCAGTTGTGCATTTGTGAGCTGTTGGATGATGCGGAAGCTTCAGGGGACGCTCGAGCAAACCTGTTTTGGAGGAAGAGCAAGCATGTCAGTGCAATCAAGCATGCAAAGCTGTACTTCCCAGCCCCGGGACTGGGCTGCAAATCAATAGCGCGCTTCATCTCTACCTGGAAACCCAGTGCAGCAGTAATACTGCTGACTCCAGATCCTTTCCTGACTGAGCTTTTAGAAGCGGTGAAACACCAGCCTATCCCTCAAACAGCAGCTGTTGATAAGATGAATGAGAGCAAATATTTATCATCGATTTGGACATGTTGTCATTCTCAGTTATTTCTGAGCTGTGAGGAATCAGGAGGGAGTGAAATAACAGGGAGTCAAAGGATCATTACATGTTATTGTGGGCATGTGTTTCCACCCAGATCCCTTACAGCAATCCACCTCTCTGACCTTAAAGCACAATGTTGTGATTGAATGGTTGTAATTAAAACATTCTCCTGGTTTCAGCCCTGCAGCGCCCTTGGACTCAGGAGGAAAATAAACACACTAAATCGTGCTGATAGTCCCACAAAGCTTTGGCCGGAAACTTGCCAAATCTCATTACAAATATAAAACTGCTCATGTTGTGAATACATGAAAACACTTGAATGAAGCTTCTCGAGACAATGAGAATAATAGGGTCGGTGGGATTGCCTCTGCTGCGTCAGATGAAAAGGCTGGAGTCAAATAATCCTGACGGTTCCTGAGAGACAACAGAGGACTCAAGGACCCGTCCTTGAAATGCCAACACTCCATCCGGCCCATCCTCAGGTCAGGAAACAGACTGCAGCTACTATCATCGGAAGGATGTGGAGCAAGTAACGCTATCTCTCTCTCTCTCTCTCTCACTGAAGTTCATGTCCACGGGTCTCTCTGCGCCACGCTGCACTTTGCCAAACCACTTTGAAGTAGCAGTCCCCACTCAGTGGAGTTTGTTTCTTTTGTTTTGATTGAGGCGGCCAAATTTCTCATCAGCTGTTAGTCATGTCCGCAGGTTCTAATCACCGAGCAGGTCACAGATGAACATGAATTCCTTTGTGGCGCTGACCTCTCGCAGCTTAAAGTAAATAGTGCTTGAAGTCTGACTCTTTTCAAGAACTTTTCACATCCCTCAATTATATTGAGCTTGTCTGAACTGCGTGTTTAGCTACTGTAAACGTCCACTTACTCTGACCCCTAACTTGCTGACATTTATCAAATGACTGGGCTTTTTGCGGTATGTACAGCCTGTTTTTATATTCCAACACAACTTTGAAAGTTGAAAGTAAAGCTGCGGCTAAACTATTTCATAACTCTTTGGAGTCATGCTGGTCGTGCCTTTGAAAAACTCACTTCCAGTTCAGCTTCAACTTCACTACATGTAGTTTATTATCATTTGTTCTGGCGCTTTAATTGATGTGGTGCAGAATTCACAGTTGATTTCAATGCTTGAGGCTGCAAAGTTCACCAAACTTCAACAATTTCTGCCACATCATAAGGTCAGCTGTCTTTGGTCTTTTCTGCTGTTTACTGCAACCGGGATTCATAATTCCACTGAGCCTGGTCTTTGCTGGTCTGCTCATTGGTAAGCTGCAGCCATGTGGTGACAGTTTCAGAGGACAGAAAATAACTTTTTCAGGCATATCTCTTATGCAGGTCAAATTTGTGAAACTGCTTCCTGATTGTAGACGCCACGCCAAAAACTAAGAACAGAGTCTGTGATGAAACTTGGGTTGTCTTGGAGACGTTTCGCAACGGATGTTAATCTTGAGCTGAAATCGCTTTTAGCCAAGCGCCCTCATGATTTTTAATTATTCGTGCTTTTTCTGGAGCCCCTTGTGGATCTTAAAGTGCAACATGTTAAAAGGTTATATGTGACTAACCTATGTTCTATATTTATGACTCGTAACTGCCAGCTCTTTGTGTATAATCTCAATTGTTTCAAATTCTTGCTGAAAAAGTCCACGTTTTCCACTGGATGCACATTTTTCCCCTTTGACAAAATTAAATCAAAACAATGAGGCCTAACACAATAAAATGGCCATAAACACCGAGGACAAGTCCAGACTGAGGGGATCAGTTTCTGAGTTTATCACTGTAATCAACTCTCTCCAAATAAGAACTTACATTTATTCATTTTAACCAGAAATATATTGATCCCTGTAGGTTGAATATAGTTTGAAAGTTATTATTTAAACCTGGAACACTTAAGACTGAAAGGTTTTATTGAGCCAAGAGGGGCTACATTTTGTTATGGACTTAGCTTTCCCCACAGACATTTTATTTGAAGAGAACATATAGAGCGTGCTAAATGAATCCAGCCATCCCTTGAACCCACAGGAAAAGCATCAGTCTCCCTCTAGCGTGGCGCATTGTGCAAATTTGACCAAACAGAGGAGCAGGCAGCAGCATCCTGCTTTAGCATGCCCCAGAGGCCAGAGACACCCGCTGTCACTCTGTTTTTGTGACCTCTCACCTGGCGGGAGGAAACAGGACGTCAGTGCTCGTGTGTTTGTGAAGATAACCGTTTGCCCGCCTACTCTTGCAGCTCAAGTGTCCAGAGATGGCCCAGCCCAGGTGCTACACACTCCAACCCCCCCTATCTTCAGTGCTCTTGGCTTGTCACCAACCTCGGTATATGTTCGGCTTTGATGATGCTTAATGACATCCTTGATTAGTCCAAGTTGGGTCAACTTTAAACTTCCACCGGTCGGGAATGTTGGCAGTGTAAAAACTGCAGAAATCAATCAGAAAGAACAACTGTTTAATCAAAGCACAAGTAACTTGGTATTTTGGGTTTTTTTTTTTTATTTGCATCAGCAGGTATTACAGTAATCAGATTTTGGGTCAGGGAATGACCGAGTCTGTATTTATGTAACTAAAATATGCAACAACAATTTAAAAACACACGTGTTCAAAACAAGGCACATAAGATGAATATAAATTGTGTCTCTTCATCAGAAATCACATCCAGCAGAGAGATTTATAGTCCAAGTCGTCTTGTGAGACTCAATTATAAAAACATGATGAAGGATATAATCAAACATAAAAATCTAGCTCCCTCATGCTGTTCAAACTCAAAGGTGATTGGAAAATGCTTCTATAGGTGAGGCTAGAGATGCCTTGATGAGAGGTAATTATACAAAACATCAGCTATGTACATAAATTACAATAACTGTTGAATGACTTGTCAGTCCTGAAATGTACTTTGAATACATCGTTTTATAAATGTACTCGATCTCATTGGTCCTGAAAACTGAACAATCCCTTAAGACTGAGACACAACGTGAGAACAGCTAAATTCAACTCATCAAATAAAAAAGATGAAACATAAAAGTTCAGCGCCAGCTTTTAAAAGCTGAATGACGATAGTCTTTGGTCAATGTGTGAATGGAGACTCTTGACATGCAGACCAGATCAGGCTGTCTGCAGTCAGCCAGAGAGAGCGACGGGAGGGTAATGGAGGAGTTTTATGGGCTGAGGCTTGCATCTGCTGCCACTAATGCACGGGCTGAAGAAGGGGTACACTTTGCCTCTCGGCCCGTCGCTGAATGTGTACAGTAGAGTCATGTCGTCTGCGTCGTAGAAGGAAACCTTCCTCTCATCGCAGTCGAGGTAAACCCCGATTCTCTGTGGGGAGGATCCGAGCTCCAGCCTCGTCCACGGCTGCGTTCCTGCCGAGTACTCGCTCCCACTACGCAGCCGGAGGGTCCAGAAGCCAGTTTCAGGACTCAGCTTGATCCGAGCGTGCCTGTCCACCGCCTCAGAGGCTACGCCCAGGTCCCACTTAGGACTGGAGCCCACTTCTACCTCCCAGTAGTGCCGGCCTGACTGGAAGCTCTGGGAGGCCAGAATGTTGACACACTGGGTGAAGCGCTTGTTGTGGCTCGTATATTGGGTCATGACGTCACACTCGATGGCTAAAATTTTGTCCCTGGAGACATGAATGCTGGGGTGCGCTGTGTCAACATCAAACGTTAATGGAAAAGGACCTTGAGGGGGAAAAAATTATTTAATGTCACCAGTGACAGTGTTTTCACAAAAAAAAAAAAAAAAAATCTGCATTTAATTTTAATCCCTACAATATAATAAAATAATGCTGTCACTACTGTCACTTCAAGACATTCGTATAATACTCCTATCATTTTTTTCATAATTACTCTCAATATTATGACAGAATCAGTTTTGAGCTCCAAGACGTTTTGTGTTTAATCGAGCACATCAGGGAGAAAATTACCTGGTTTCAGAGACGTGAACATCTTTCTCCATGTGGTGTACTGCAGTGGAGCCAAGTATTTGTTGCTGAAAGCATTTACATCAAAGTCCAGGGAGCTATCCACTTGAACAAAGGGTCTGTTGATTAAGCAAAAAAGAAAAGATCAATTTCGTTGGGGATATTAAATTATAAAACAAATGAAATATGAGTCAGGTATGTATATGAGAGAGAGCCTGAGGAAATTTGTGTGCCATAGTGCTGAATTTAATCTTTACCTTAGTTGTGGGAGCTGTCAGTAAGAAAATCAAAGACAAGAATTAATTATAAGTTTTTAACTTGAGGTTCAGATCCACTTATCACATTTTCAGTTACAGTAAATTAAAAATTTGCAATTTCAGGCAAATTCTGGCTCATAAGTTCTCACCCCAATGGGCATGATGCCATCCATGGCAGTGCTGGACTGCTGCAGCACTCGCATGTTTTCCTCCAGCTCCCTGACAGCCAACTCTGAGGCCTCCAGGTGGCGCCGCACCTTCTCCAGCTCCTCCTCCTGCTCTCTCTTCAGCTGTTCCAGCATACTGGTTTCCTCATCCCGCAGGATCTGATGGAGAACTCTGAATTCGCCCTTGACACGCGCCTGCAGATCTGCCCCGACTCTCTGAGGTGTGGAAGAATGACATCCGTGAGGAGAATGAATGACGTATTTTTATGGGTGACAAAACACTTTAAAATGAGCCGTTTCAAAAGAATTCTTATGATACAGAATGACTTTCATTTTTAGCCACAGGAACCCAGGGTTCACAGCCTAACTGTTATCATCTACCAGTCTCTCACACTTCAGCATGTTTTCATTCCCTTTGCCTCTGTTTGTGTAGTTTAATGTGTTTGGTCTTTCAGGACATATTGCTAAACAGTTGTAAATGTAAGAAAAGAAAAGTATTGTAAGGGAGTAGTACTTTCTTTTGAAATATGTTTATCCCAGCAAGTGCACAGCTGTTATGTTTTAAATATCAAAGGACAAACTGTCACTACAACTACATACACCTCTAAATAAACACAGTGGCATATTATAAGTACCCACTAGGGAGGAGCAAGTGTTTTTCCTCATCTACCAAGTGCTGGTAGTCTTTTGAATCCCTAGATGAGTGTACCTTTATGACATTCATCTTTTCTTTGTCTTTGCGAATACTGTTGATGACATCCTCCTTCCTCAGATGGTGGCTCTGCAAAGTCTCTCTCAGCTTTTTCTGTAAACGGTATGCAAGGAGTTCAACGACATTATAATCAAAGATGGGGTTCATATTTCATAAATTTAATCAGTCACCTTTGGCAAAAACATTGGCAGCACCTTTTAATTAATCCAAACTACAACCACAACAGCACAACTTGCCCTCTAAAAGGTACAGATCAAAATTGTAATAAAGCTTCTGATGCCCAGTGAAACAGCATGACATTTGCAATAAAAAGCTCTCAGTCACAACACCTTTCCAAGAAATATTTCCATGCAAATCAATCTCCATGACTTACACTGTTGCTTTTAATGTCTCATCTCTCAAACTGAGTAAACAAACCAGATATAACAAGTTAATAATCAATTTGTTTATCCTTGTTTCCTGTCTTTATGCTTAGCTAAGCCCGACAGCTGCTGAGCTTAGCCTTATAATTGCTGGGGAGATCAATATTCTTATCAGCTTTTAGGAATAAAGTAAATAAATGTGTTTCCCAAAAATGCCAAATGGAGCCACCCTGGCACAGTTTAAAAACTGTAATAAATGTGAAAAGGGTATAATTTTTCATAAGGATTTTGGGTTGTGTCGTAATAAACCACCAAAGTGGTTTTCTTATCGCTACAAGCTGATCTCCGTCATGTGTCACACTGAGTCATATAAAAAGCAGAGGAGAGTGAACTTTGGCTCGGGCAAATCCAACAAGATATGCTCAAGGTGGAACTAGAGTGACAAACACAGATGTGGAGTGAAACTGTATTGAGCTTATACCACACAAATGTAAAAGGCTGCTTGTCGTAATCGATCGGTTGACTTTGTAGGACACGGTTA
Source organism: Zenarchopterus dispar (assembly GCA_028564865.1). Classification (NCBI taxonomy): domain Eukaryota; kingdom Metazoa; phylum Chordata; class Actinopteri; order Beloniformes; family Zenarchopteridae; genus Zenarchopterus; species Zenarchopterus dispar. The sequence goes on from JAOWBL010006333.1 coordinate 39,010, forward strand.
TTTGCATTGGACTACTTATTACTCTCCTGATAACATAACTAATAGTAGTGACAGATAGCCAGCAGAATGATGTTCAAACACGCACTGGAGGTAAAAGAGAGACTTGACCTACCTCCAGGTTCTTGCAGTTAGCATCTGAGGTGTTGGCACGGACCTTCTCCACCATGGCTGCCACAAGGTAATTAGTTTGAAACTGTTTGCAGCTGAACTCCTTGCGGCATTGTGGGCAGGTTACAGGTCCATGTGTTCCCCTCCAGTACCTGGAGATGCAGGATTTGCAGAAGTGGTGCATGCAGGACAGCATGACAGGATCCCGAAACAGGTCACAGCATATAGCACAAGTCAGGTCCTCTCTCAGGCTGCCTCTGGTGGTGGATGATGATGATGGTGGTGGTGGAGCAGCAGAAGTAGCCATGATGGTTCCTCTCCAAGATCTGCCCACAGTGAGGAAGTGAAAGCAAAGATCTGGAGGCAGAAAGAAATCCAAGGCAATGAACTCTTCCCCTGGTCTGTCTTTCTACAAATTAACAGTTCGTAATCAACAGCTATGCTTTTTGTTGTTGTTGTTGTTTTAACCACAGATTCAACTAAGTGTAATAAGTCCAGTGAGCTAAGCACTTCCCTGAAGCATAAACGAAAGCGATTTGTACATGAAACGTGAAGTGTGGTAAACGCAAGTGAAGCTCAGGCAGTCATCACGAGAATCTGTCAGCTGGCTGCTGTTTGTGTTGTGAAATTGCTGTCAGGTGGTTTATTTATTTTGCACTTCCTGGAGCTTGTTACCGTTTAGCCTACTGTTGATTAAATGTCCACGAAACGAAATATACATATTAAAGACTACAGTGATATAGTAATGTCAGATGATAACTATTATCAACAGTTAATTAGAACTTTGTACTTACGTAATCAGCTTTTCGGGGGGAAAAAAACCCGTAAAACTTCAACGCTCAGCTTCTGCAGCTGACCTCCGTGTGTTCTACGCATGCGTGTGCCAAGTCCGCTTGAATTTTTCTGCAACTTCTGCGCATGCGCTCTGAGCGTCACTAACGGCCGCTCAGTCGTCAAAAAATAAAAGAAAACAGAATAAAACCAAAACAACCCTGCATACTTTCTGTTGTTACAATTAGAACTCTTACAAGTTTATAAGAGGCTTAATTTTAATGGAAGCAGTCAATAAAGCAACATAAATAAGTGACAGAAAGCAGTAAACTAGTGATTTTTTTGTTTAACCTGCTATGATATCTATGTGCATATGCACTTATCTTGCTTGCTTTAAATGTTAACTACAAAAAACTAGAGGTATTTTGTCCTGGTGAAGCGCAACTATATTCAACAGTCATATAGTTTTGAGTGAGCGACAGTAAATTCTTTATCATTCATGACATGATTGCATTTTCACCCTAGCTTTTTCATAAAGTTGTCACAAAGTGTAACCTGAGAGAGAGAAATTGAAGCTGAGGGAAACATACTGAGTATTTACACACACACACACACAGTTTTTCTGTACAGGTATGTTTTTCACTGGAATATTAAGTCAAGGCCAAGGCCAGATTTCCTTGTAGATTTACACTAGAATTTTAATGTATCCATTTTTTAAAAGCATTTGGCTGAAAAAAGAGATGGAAAAAAGTAGAAGTGGATGGATTATATTCCTGGATCTACGCTTTACTGTGGGGTTGGTGGTGTTGTGATTAAATATGCTTACTTGTCTTTTCATTCAGCAGATGAAGTTTGCTTTCCTATGACCAAACAGCTCCAACACCTGAACTTTCATCCCATCAACTCACGGAATTGATAGTCAAATTTATAATCAATGAATTTATATCTAAGTGACCTTTTGAAACAAAAAGGTAAGATGTTGTGCTCCTATCTTGTAAAGACGGGTGCTGCGGTTTCTGTCAATGTTTATACTAATAATTTGGGTTGCAAAGGTTCTCAGGTTCATTGGGATGACTTTTGTTGCGATGCACAGATAGTCAGAGCAGAGTCAGTGTGCAGGAAAACCTGACTCTTTGATCTAAAGTATAGAAACTATAAGATGGGGATAAAGTTGTTTAAAAAATCATTAATAAAGAACAAAATCAACATTTTGAACCGGCCTAGTTCAGTGTAGAGGCGTACATTTCATAGATTCTTCTAGCCAGGAGAAACCTGGTGGATGGAGACTATAAATCTGTATTTGATATGAGTAATAATTCTGTATTCATCTGTATATAAAATAAATTGTATTTAAAAGTAAATTGATTTAAATTCCAGGCCATCCTCAAAATTACATGTTACTAGGATTAAAATCTGGTGGAGGGATTCAAAAAAATCCTTTACTCCTTTGAGCATATCATCTAAATGGTCACTACAGAAATTTAGTATTCCAGTCATAAAGATGACAGTCTAACAAGAGGCACTTTTTCATTTATTTAGATAGCCTGACTCATAGAGGCTATTCAGGCGTTGTTACTGTTCTTGTGTGACATGATCACAAGTGGGTAGCTCAAGTGTTCTTATAACTGGCTTTAAAATGTGTCCCCACATGTTTGGAGTGACCGCTTGTGAGTGGATCTCAGTTTTTCATTCTGTGTTCAAAGAGACATGATTTGAGGAACAATAACAATGTTTAGATGTACTGATCCTGGTGACCTGAACCATATCATTATTTAAAATAAACATTTTTCATATTCATCTGAGTATTTATTTGGGATTTGGTTTATTTTTCCGACATTTTAATAAGCTCAGTTACATAACAGATGAAATGTAAGAGAAGTAAAAGGAGCATAGCATACTTAATTTGAGATGCTGCAGACCTCAGTGTCAGAGGAGTGAAGACAGATGAACTGGAGTTTTCAAATTCTTTACAGTCCTCTTTCTGAACCACTCACTGAACAAAAGGTTAAAAAACAATGTCAGCTCAAAGTAATCAACAACTTTACTGCCTTTAATGAACACAACAACTGTCATCCTTTGAAAACTACAACACACTCCCCCTGCGTGCTTAGATCAACATTTACTTCTTCAGAGTTAAAGCAGAACACTTGTTTTGATGAGCAGGAATATGTGCAATTCATATCTATATATTAGGGTCAAGGTTTGTCAAAAGGCAACTCCCAACACTGGCATGAGAAATATGGAGATTAAGTGCTGCCCTCAGCGCTGCTTTGCTCTGACTCCGCAGAAATTACCATAAAGATGAGCGGGATGGATTGGCACAAACTGTGAAGAAACTTTGCTGCTTGTCTGCAGTTGAGTGAAATTAATAGATGGTCCTTCACTTTGCATTTAGGAATGTGGTCAGAAGTCTCCTAGACCATCTCTGAATATGCTCTGAGTGACTGATTTGATTGGATCTCTGATATGCTTCCACAGCTGCGTTAGTACTTGGTTCCAATCATCCAGCATGCATCTTATACCAGACCCTCAGTCTCACACTGCAGCTCACGCCCTCGAGGCACTGGATCCTTCTATATATTTCTCTCATTGTAAGTCGATAGCCTTGTTTCTTCAAAAGACCCTCCTGCAAAACAGGCTACAGTACCAAGGTTTTTGTAACAATTTTCCATGCCCAGACTGAAAAAAAGGCTATTTTTCTTTTTCATTTTAGGCTTTTGAAACCCAAAAATGAAAAAAGAGCAGCAACATGATACAACTAATTGCACAAGCCAAGCAGCAGTCTCTCTGAAAAGCAAATGAAATCCAATGTGAAAATCAGAAAGGTAATATGAAATTAAAATCTCCATTACATAAAATAATTTATGCATAGTAATTCTAGGATTTGTATTCTCTCTCAGATGACAGCGAAGAGATGCCATTGGTGCCCTGATTTAATGCGACAGGTATGCCTGCAAGTCATCTCCTTATTAAAATGATTTTATCAATCACAGAAAGAAAAAGTTTAATTTGGATTGAGACAGAAGAGGGTGACACATACTGGATCAGTTTTTACTAACGCTGGACACGTACAAATGTTTTCCACTAAAAGGCAAGTTCACTCAGAGGCATTATCTGAACCTCCCACACAAGCATTTACCCCTGGCATCCAATTTACCAACTCCACAGACTGTCCATCCCTTTAAATCAATAAGTTTAATCACTACAGATTTAATGACTGTCATCTCCATTACAGTGTCTCAACTGCAACTTTTATGAAAAACATAAAAAGGAGGAGGTAAAGATGAGATTCCTCTGCCTGCCTGCCTGCCTGTCTGTCCTCCACGCCTACATTTCAGAATTCACACACAAACAACAATCGTGTGTACTGATTGTTTAATCAGATCAATGGCACCGTGCTCTCAGAGGACCTGGATGGGGAGGATGGTGAAATGTAGAACAGCAGATGTAGGATCAGCCTAATGGAGGCTAATCACACAGCTGTGAGCTGGTGCTCAACAGCCATGTTCATGAAGAGAAATCGGTTTCGCAAATGAGACATAAATGTGATGCTATTTTAATAGAGGAGAAGGAGTCAATATTAGATGCAAGCTGAAAGTAGTCTGTGCAAAATAATGTTATAAATTCCTTCAGATGTCTGATCAACAGTTACTAGAAACATGAAGCGGCTGTTCATGCAGTGCTGAGGGGGTTCAAACCAAAAAGTGTCGGTCCCTTTAAAAATCTCCACTATATTAAAAAACAACAACAAAAAACTAGAATTTGACGCCAGAAACAAAAAAGAGAGAGAGAGAAAAAAATTATGGGCTACTTATGTTCCTTCTTCTTGGTCTTACTGTAACTTGTGAAAACTACATCTGTCACTGCTGCTTATTCATGGAGTCCAGTTGAAATGTCCAGCTGGTTAGCTATCTTCAGTTTGGATAATCCTACATCCTCCACCACCCTAGGAGGTTCTCCCGTCTTCACTTTGGGACTTTCAATCCCTACACAATGCAGATATTTCAGTACACCATTTCAGATACTTGGTTATAGCGTTCCATGTATGCTGCTGCCGTCTGCATCTTCTTTTGTTGATTAAGGTTCTGCTGCCTGAAACTTTTACTTAGCAGGTCATGATTGGGGGAGGATCCTCCAGATGCATTTCTGGATCCTTCTTGTTTCCTCCTGGATGGTGGTTTGTCCAGCATCCATCCTTCTGCTTAGTGTGTCGTGTCAGGGTGCTGGACTCGGGTTGAAACCCTTCATGTGTTGTGAGTAACTTTGTCGTCTTGAATTCAGTGACTTCCATCTCCTCCTGTGGCCAGGTTATCATACCAGCACAGTGTCTGATTATTCAGAGGCTGTGCAAGCTGTTCATATTGATGGTTCTGACTTTGTTCTTCCCATTCGGCTGGATCTTCAGGATCCGCCTTACTCATTAAAGGTATCCGGTTGTGGCTGACTGTTCATGGTTGCCACTTGCTTGTGGGAGAAGGTATTTTTAGCTGTTCTGAACATCTGCTTCCGGTAGCTCGATCCATTCATCTGAAATTAATTTGCCTCTCTTTGATAGAATTTGATCACAGCTATCTAGCCTGAATGACATTCCAGTATCCCTGCTGTGCATCCTGGTGAGGCGGATCAGTGACTCGGTGTCTTGCTCAGCTTTCGTTTGCAGCTTGATGTCGTCAGAGAAGGTTGCTTGCTCCACTTTGGATCTGGTACCTCATTACAATTATCTAGCCGAGCGGGTTCAGGCCCATACTTTATAGAAAGGGGACTGAGCGTCTTCTTGATGGCAGCTCTTAATCTCCTGTTCATTGTTTGTGTGTGTGTGTGTGTGTGTGTGTGTGTGTGTGTGTGTGTGTGTGTGTGTGTGTGTGTGTGTGTGTGTTTGT